>OU343219.1:1699854-1776285 GCA_910596185.1 Chrysanthemum makinoi
AAACATTCAGCAAACATGGATCTTGTGCTTGTAATAAAACCTAACCATTCTTTCACGGTACACCAATGCAGCCTGAACTGGATCATCCACATCCAACAGTTTGCCATTCCCTAACCTGTACATTTATACGCTTCAGTTAAGAGTGTGATTTTGAGTGGAAACCTACTATAGCAATACTAACCTAATGTAGCTGCTAAACTAGTAAACATGTTTTACGTTTCACATTACAGTTATATCAATCGACACCCTAGAAATCCACTTCCAAATATATCATTCGACACCTTAGAATACCACTTCCAACTACTACACCTATTTTACGTTCAAGATCACATTCATACTAACATGACAAATAGTCCATTAAAAAGAAGATGCAGACCTGAATAAGAAGATGCAAACCCACACACCACAATCATCATACAATCCATGGGAACATCCATAGCATTGTTAAAAGTAATCCTATAGGTCATAGGATCAATTCCCTTCTTCTCGAAAACACCAGCCTCTTGCAACACTTCCGGAAGCCTAGTCTCTAGACATTTCCTCACACTCAAATAGAATGGACGAGTCTTAGGATCATATACAGGTCCACTGTCATAGAATGTAACTCGACCGGTCGGATATGATACACACAAGGGACCAATGTGTTTCTGGCTAATTTATGGGAATGAAAACTCGTTCAACATCACCCCAACCCAGAGGGTAAGTTTCTTTGTTTGCGTACCAGACAGGCATCCTTCCGTTCATCAGTAATGGTAGGAAAAAGCAGCTTACCATAGACCAGTCCATATCTGATGGTCTGGTATGCCACATGTAGCTAATCCAAAGATCAATGTGCTGTAGGTAAAACAAATTGACATATATATTCAGTCATTTATAAAAAAAACTGTGCTTTTCATTTTCTCTACCTGTACTAGATATCAAGTAAGATAGTGTTACGAGACAAGCATCATTGCCACACCTTCCTACTTTTAGCCTCTGCTCAAAAACCCATTCCCATGACGACGTAACATGTACAATGGCTTACACCAACACCCATTCCTACGTCGTCATGGCAATGGATTTTCGAGGGGAAACTCAAAATAGAAAGTTGGATCAAAATACTTCAAGTAAATTAGGCATCTTAGCATAACATCCACCAAATTCACAAAAATCATTTCTCAAATGATATCACTACTGGTTCAAAATTTTGTTGTGTGCAAGAAAAAAAATGAAGTTAATCGAGACTTGTAAAATCTGTACTGCTAAAAGCAGCAAAGTTTTGAAGTCATGAATAATATACTCTTCTCTGTGGCTACACTACACTTTTTTTTAACAAATAATAATGTCATTTGAGAAAGAATTTAATGGATTTGGTGGATGCTATACTAAAATACCTAAAGTACTTAAAGTAAATGATGGATTAATGATACTTATATCTAGTATCTCATGTAACACTAAAATGTAAAAAATACTTAAAATCAAATGGCAGGCAGAGACAACCAAAAGCATGTTTTATAAAAAACTGAGTAAAGTAAATAAAATTTACTTTACCTCGTCACGTAGCCATCCTTTACGATTATCATCAAAACCGGTTAAAGCATCCCAGAAATGACGTTCAACAACGATATCAGACCAAGGGAACACACAGTTACGCCACCCGTCCTTAACCAGGAATCGATCAACTTCAAAGTTAAAATAAATTTTATCGATGTTTTGGTATGGCCGTTCTAGAACCTAAAAATAAAGACAATGTAAATCATTCATGTAATAATACGTTTACACGTTTACGGTTAACTACTGACTGATATTTCAAAGCAAATGAATCATTTCTCATACCTCTACCCATGGTTTGACTTGTACTAACTTCTCAGCCATAACTGGAGTATGAACAGGTAAATACTTTCGACCCTTCAACATATCTTCTAGGCTAGTAACATCAGAAGTTTTACTCCTCTTCTCCACATAGGGTGACCTAGGAACATGTTCAAGCCTCCTCTTCTTTGTTTCGCACTGCTCCAAAGCCCTTTTCATGGGAGGTGAATTCAGTTTCTCAATAACCTTCAATCTATTTTCAGCTTCAACACTCAACTTCTTACTCGCTCCCCTCTGCTCCTCCTCTTCCTCGTGTTTTTCAGCTTTCTCAAGTTTTCCTTTTGAGACGTTTTCCAATCCATCAACCTTGCCATCCGCATCAACATGTGGCGTATCAAACAAGACTTGACTGCAATACTCATTAGCAAGATCTACAGGCTGCGGATGATATGAAAAAGGTTAACAAACTTTTATTATCGCAAGTTATTAATTATATCAGAAATGAAATAAGAACAAAACAAAATATCATTAAATTACCTGTTCTCCGTCAGCTGTGTTAACTATGTCTCCATAAACCTGCATACCAAAGTGGTAGACACTTATTACTATAACATTAGAATGAAAGGTATAATCACATAAATACCATTTAATTACATTTTCATATGCATCATTCTTCATTTTGTCTCCATCAACTGTGTTAACTTTGTTTCCATAAACCTGCATACAAAAGTTTATAACACCTATTAGTAGAACATTAGAATTAAAGGTATAGTCACATTAATACAATTTATACTTACCTTTTCATAGGTTTCATGGTTCATTTTGTCTCTATCACTCATTATGACCTGCAGAATAAAGTTTATAGAAACAAAATCCGCGTATTAGCATACCACATGGTAATTGTTTGATAGCAATGTAACTTGGTCAAGAATTGATAAAGGTAAAAAACTAACTCGAATAATAGTCTCAAGTTTCAAAGTGCGGGCTTCCAAAGCCTTAACCCGTTCATCAGCTGAAGCAACTTCTACCTCTTTACCCATGCTCTCCATTGAATAACCCTCGGGGTATACCACTTTCTGCCTAGCTTTATTCGCGGCCACTTTCTGAAAATGTTCATCCCAGGGTCCCCCTTTTGCAAGAGGCGGCGCTCTCGGGGTATACCACTTGAAAAAATCAATGCTTCGTGTGAACCATTCAGCTTCAGCCTCAAAGCATGTTGGCATAATCACGTTGGGTTTCGAGTCCTTACAAAAGATTTATAAGTTATATGGTATCTAAAATTGTGTATATGTTTAAAGTTAACCAATCAATAAAATACTATATATAATTACCTTGTCAAAAAGTTGGTCGAAATAATCAGTCTTTCTAAATGGTGTGTGTTTCGACCATGCAAGTGCTCTTGGGATCACCCCTGGAGCCTTGTTCCACCACTGTTTACTTTTACTCGTGTCAGCACACTCTATGATCCATATCTACAAAAAGTTAACACAACAAATATAAGTTACGAGGATGAGAAACATATGAAGATAATTTTCAAGCCCTACCATTAAAGGAAAAAAACAGTAAACTAATGATAGCAAAATTTTTTTGTGTTAACCTTGAAAGCAGCAACGAATCCCTTCAAGCTATAGGTAGGAACATCGTTGGATTCTTTATCACCAATTCTTTGACGGTAAACCGCTGGATGATTTGAAGAGACATTTCTAATAGACTCATAAAGCTGCCTCTAAAGGAGTTCCCCATGGAAATGCATTCCATTCATCAAGATCCTCGACCATCCTCAGAAAAATATCATCAATGATAGACCCCAAGTCTTTACCCATTAATATCACCTCAAGCGTTAGCAACAGACAAACCCGTATCGCATCCTCATCAGACAGATTTAGAAACAGCTCTTCATCTTCAATAACCAATAATAGATCAATTAATTTAACATGTTGACCTACATGGTTTGGAAAAACTCGGTGACGGAAAGGGATATCACCACTACGCCATTTCCTAAAACTGACCATACCAAATCTAAAACCAGTAACCAGGCAGAATTCATTTCGACCAAAATAGAGACAATGTCCATTCAAATAGTATACAAGTGGAAGATCATAGCTATCATTGTTTTGATGGAATTGTTTACGAAGCATGTAATGAACAAGGCCTTCCTCGTTATCGACATAGGTAAGATCGAGCCATGGTCCAAAACATGTGGCTTTAAACATGGAACGGCGCGGCTGGTCTAATCGATCCTTCATAAGTAAGAAGTAATGCACTTTGCTTTTAACAATAACTCTAGCATCATACGCCTACAAGAAATAACAAATTAAAAAAGTTAAAACAAACAAGAAGTGTCTACAAGTAAAACAAACAATGACCATTAACAACTTGCTACAAGCACACTATCATTTGCTTTTAAAAAACACTCATCAAGTTAGGCATACAACATCTAAACTACAAGTATCTACAAGTAAAAGCATATCCGCAGAAAACCAAATCTATTCTCGAAGAGAGGTTGTCAACAATATGAATGGTTGCATCGACCGATGTATTCGGGACTAAGAACTCATCGCTAAGTGTTCATTCTGTCTAGATCAAGTGTCAATACACGTTAATTACACCTATTTGACAACTAATCCTAAACCTCTTATTAAATGGGACTAATTTTGAACCCTCTCATTTAGCATATTCTATATGTTACTTACACCTATATAGCTCTATCACAGATTTTTTACCAATCAACTCAACGGAGAAATGAAAACTACGATGTCATTTTAAAATTAGGTCTTCCCATGTTCGTTTTATTCATTTTCATCTTTTTGGACTAACAAGATCGTTTTATTCATTTTTCCTAAACCATCTCAAAAGGCAAAAATTATAAAAAAACCACAAACGTGTATGGATTTTTCCTCTTTTTTGGTAATTTTCACATAAAACAAAACATGATGTAAAGGGATGCAACAAAACCCTAAGTTGCAACAAAAGGGATGCAACAAAACCCTACGTGTAGTAACAAAGCGAAATTAATTAAGTGTGAATACTTACCATTTTGATTTTTTTGCGTCTACTTTGTCATCTGGATCATAATGAGTTAGTGTGTGTGTACTGTGTGTTGTGTGTGTATTTTTTTGATGATATTCAATCGTTAAAGTGGCAAAAGAAAAAAAAATAAAAAAAAATTGTCAGATCACTTGGATTTGGGAAATCTTTTGGTTTGCTTTTTCAATTTCCTAAGTGAAAAGGTGGCCCCCAGTTGAGCACCGACGGTTGAGCGCCGTCGGTTGAGCGTTGACTTTATGCAAGAAAACAAAATAAGAGATTTCTTTAAGATTTGATGTGACACTTAGTGTACAATTGGAACAGTACCAGGCCATGCCACGTGTCGTAATATGTATGGGGTCGAGCAGTTGAGCAGTTGAGCGTGGCTCTTTTAGGAAAGAGATGAGAAAAAGGTCTTAAAAATGGACCACACTTGAAAAAATGGCCTCTTTTGGTAATTTTCTCTAATAATAATAATAGTAGACTGCAAAATACATCCATGTGGTTTACAGTTTTTGATACCTTACATCCCTGTCAGTAATAGTTTCCACCTTACATCCTTGTTAGCCAAACGTTTGCCATCATACATCCCTCGTTTACAATGAGAACTAACGGTGCAAATTATTTCTTCATTATCTCTTAACGAGACAGAAAATATTACACCGTTACCCTTCAGGACTAACGGTATATGCACCGTTAGTCCTCTTTTTGCGTTGTTTCCGATTTTTACGCTTTTTATCCGTTTTTTGTACGTTTTATCCGTTTTTTGTCAGTTTTATCCGTTTTTTACGTTTTTATCCGTTTTTGTACGTTTTATCCTTTTTTTTAGCTTTTATCCGTTTTTTGTCAGTTTTGTTTACGTTTTATCCATTTTTTCTAGGTTTTTTCCGCTATAAGGCAGCGATCTCTGCCTCCTTGGGACCCACCAACTGAAAAAGCATAAGACTTATATACAATTCGCTGCTGTTTGACAAAGAAGAAAATAAAATTGGACCCACGAACTAAAAAAGTAAAAGACTAATATGCTAATCGCTGCCATTTGACAAAGAAGAAAAGAAAATGGGGCCCACCTTACAATGTAGTCTAAAACTTGCTTTTGGTTTTTGTCTTTGTACAATTGGTGTTTCTTTACTAGATGTTTTACTTGTTTACATTTTGAAAAACTTCTAGCAGCTCTTGTTAAGTTGCTTGTATCTTATGAATACCAAACCAACTTTATTTGTTTTTAGCTTTTTGGGTTGCTAAGACTTTTGAGAACTTTTTGATGCACCAGTTAAGGCCATTATGGTATGAATGTAATTTGCAGGCTCATTTCATTTTTTTAATCGAACCATGGTATCCAACCACGGTAACTGAAAACCAAAATAATGATTCGTTTTGATCCAAGCCGATCCAAAAACTTGAAATTTAGACCATTTAGTCTAACACAAGTTAACCAAATCCAAAACATTTTAATCTCAACATGACATATCATGTTTCAATGAACCGAAAAAATCGTAATCCTAAACTCCTAAATTAACACACCACACCCAAACATTTCATTTTCTTAGTAGACTTTTGACTCGAAAAGCGACTAATATAAGTAATAACACATTTTCTTAGTAGACATTTTCTGTGTTATTACTTATATTAGTCGCTTTTCGAGTGTTTGTGGTACGGGTTTTGTTTCATGATCTTAAAAGTTGTGCCTTTCTTAAACATATAGGATGCCAGAATGAAGAATCTTTAAATTTATCGTCTAAGATTTATAGATTTATATTAATCGTTTTCGAGTAATTTGTGATATGGTTTTTGTTTCTTGTTCTTACAAGTTGTGGCCTTTTTAGATTTTGGGATATGAGAAGAATCTGTAAAAAATTTTATCTAAGGGTGTGTTTGTTTTTAAAAAAAAAAATCTTACTAGTCCTCTTACTCTTACCAGTAAGAGGAGGGCAGACGTTTTGCTTGTTTGTTTTTTTTCTTTTGAGTCAGACCCAGTTAGACATATAACATCTTACTAAGTAAGAGGTGGGAGACTTGGCCCCTTACTTATAAGAGATTGAAGACTTGTGTTAATTAACTATGTTATATTTATGATAAAAAGTCTTGTTTCATATTTACATAACGCATTGCGTTAATTTAATAAATAAATTGTAGAAACAAGCATTTAAAATCATTTGGACAATTATACAAAACAAACAACATTATTTTGTTCAGATTTAGACTTTCTAGCCATCTCTTACCAGTAAGATGTGGTAGTCAGATTCAGACCTAAAACATCTTAATGAAACAAATACACCCTAAGTTTTTTCGTTGTATACTTTCAAGTAATTTGAGAAATGGGTTTCGTTTACTGATCTTAAAAGTTGTGTCTTGTTTTAAAATTTTAGGATGTGACAATGAATATAAGTTTTTTTTTGTGTTATATTAGTCGTTTTTTTTAGTAATTTGTGATATTGGTTTTGTATTTTGTTCTTAAAAGTTGTGGCATTTTGTTACAGGATGTGAGAATGATGAATCTTTAGAGTGTGTGTCAAAATCAGCACAAAAAAGGGAAAACATCAAGAAAAAGAAAAATCAGCACTGATTAATATAACAAATTTCGCCGATTGTTGGGCTTATTCTAAAGACTCCGTGTTCTAAGAAAGGGGTCATGATGTCAAAGCATGCTGTTACGACTCCTGGATCTGGTGAGTCGTTGTTGATGGCTCAGGTTAAGACTCTTTTGCAAAGGGTAGAAGAAGAAGGTGTGATTCCGAAGATATGTTTTGATCATAATTTGAACTATATGTGGGAAACTGTGTACACTTTTTATTAAAATAATAAATCAGATCACAATAATTAAATAACAGAATGTAAAAACAGTAAATAAACGCAGACAGAAAGGAGTAGAAGCAGAAGACAGACACTATAGACGTATAATAAACGAAAGCAGTAAAGACACTTGCACGAGGCTCGTATTGAATACGATTCCCTTAAAACAGATTCGCCGTCTGTTTTCCAGGGTACAACGTCGCTTTGTATGCAGCCGGACAGACCACTTGCCTGAAAGATCACGGAAGCCTGAGCGAAGAGATTGCTAGAACCGTTTAGTAATGGAGCTGCGTTTTTGAATCTGTAAAAACCGAATGAGACATGGCTATATTTATACTGAAACCCTATCTTGTTCTCCAAGACAAGATATTCTGTTCAATATACACGATATTTTCAAATCTGTTTCATTCTAGAACAGATTTAATATCTTTCATTTATTTAAACAGATTCTATAAATATCGTTCTAGAATCTGTTTCATTTATTTATAGAATCTGTTTAAATAAATGAAAGATATTAAATCTGTTCTAGAATGAAACAGATTTGAAAATATCGTGTATATTGAACAGAATATCTTGTCTTGGAGAACAAGATAGGGTTTCAGTATAAATATAGCCATGTCTCATTCGGTTTTCTGATTCAAAAGCGACTCCATTACTAAACGATTTCCGGCAAAGAATCTCTTCGCTCAGATCTTTGAAAGTGGTCCTGTCCAGCTGCTACGCTGCATTCTTGTGAATCTGTTTTAAGGGAATCGTATTCAATACGCAGCCTCGTTGCAAATGTCTAACGCTTTATTATAAATCATAGTGTCGTCTTCGCTTCTACTCCTTTTCGTCTTTAACTATTTTGTTTTTACATACGTCATTAATTATTGTGATCTGATTTATTATTTAAACATATTCTATATAACTTGTTCACAAAGTTAAAATCTGTTCTAAAAATAAATGGACAAAATCTGGAATTTATCTTAAACTTGGAACGAATCTAGGCAAAGATAGCGTAGGCGAGGTTTTGGTGCATAGGTCGTGTCCGCGGTTGAGACGAACCCATTTTGGCCAATCTGCACCTGGCGTAGGTGTTGGAGTAAAACCAACAAATCATTTTGAAGGTTCATATCAAGATTTCTATATAAACAAGGTTTCACTTCTTGTTTTGGGCGATGTGGGATACTCCCACTTTTCCAAATTTTGTGTTTCAAGTGCCTAACTTTGAGACACGATATCTCATTCATATCAACTCCATTTTTGACACTCTTTAGCTCGTCTGCTCTCGTCGAGGAGAACGCAAAGCTACCAAGAAATATAAATATATATAACATATACCTATATTAAATAGTGTACAAAATTTGCAAAAAACTCATTTTGCAAAACTATTTTTCCAACACTATAAGCGTTTTGTTAACTCGCCAATGGCTATTCTTGCTCCAACGCCTGCGAATACACCTCAAGTTTATGATTTTTCGACCAACAAGGTTCTGGAGTCTTTATTGTTTCACCTGTTTCTGAGAACTTCAATTTTTCTCAGGTTTGATTAAATTCCTAAAAGGATTCTGTTGTTTACAAAATTATCCAACTTTTTTTTATTATTTTTATTTTGATAGTTTGGTACTATTTGTATGTAGATGCTTATAATGAGATAATTGCTGCCCCAAATCAAGAAGAAAAAGATGAAACCGCAAGGGCATTGTTCATGGACTTCTCTGAGAAATCTCAAGATTCGGATGTGTGCAATGTAATTTTGTGCTGACATGTGAAGGTTCTGCTGCATCTTTGTGGTCTGTTCAAGTAAATCCAAGCACAAGTGATGAGCATAAAGGCGATATTTTTTTTGGGTAAAGGGTTTTTACCCGGTGAATATATAAAAGAATGAAAGAGTTTAGGATACAATGGAAGGCGGTAATGAGCCACCTTATAAAACCTAAACACGAGAACCTATATGCTTAGCGCAACTCTAAACATAACAACCACAGTGGACTATCAAAACTTCCTAGAGGACATATCAAAATCAAAACCAAGAAATACTAAGACCACTAGGTAGTGAGAACAAAGCATCAGCCACCATCCATTAGAAGACTAGTTAGCATCCAAATTCTTCTCATTTGATCAACTCTTGGTTTTCTCTTGAAAGGGATTGACGCTAGTTTAAGACGAACCATATCAAAAATGATCTTCGCCACTTGATCAAGATAAGTGTTGCATAAAGGCGATATTGATAATTTATGAAGATGTTGGTGATGAAGGGTTGGATAAGTTGTGTGAAGAGATGAGCAAGATAAGTGTGAACATTGCTAGATTTGCTGGGAAACACACAAGGTTTGTGTACAACAGTGATGGGGTACTTGAAGGAGAGTTGTCTTCATCGTCAAAGACTGAAGAAGAAAGAGTGGTTTGATGTTTTTGTTAATCTATTAGAAGATGTTGATTGTTTTTGGCTGTCTTTCTTGTGACACCAACATTGGTCTAGTATTTTGCTTTTTCCTAAGGCTTAGAGTCGAATTCTATTTCTGTGGAATTTTAAGGATATCTGTAAAAATGATCAAGAGCACACAACAATCCACACGTACACCCAGCCAACCACCCCTTGGTGTATTTTATTATAACAATGTCAAGAAGATAAGTCCCCAACTGGGTGCTTACCAATACAGATACAAAGAAACAAGACTGATCTCTACTAGGTAGACACCAGAAATCTCACTACAAATATCACTCAACACTCAGACTTAACAAGATCAAACAAGATTGATCTTGATATAAAGAATCAACCAAATACCCAGACTGATATCAAGATAGATATCACAAGAGAAAGACAAAGACTATGTGAAGATTTAGAGAGAGACTGAAAACAGATATGAACAACTAATTATGAAACACTAGCTGATGAGAAGCATATATACCCAGCTATCTTTCACTTTAGCCCCTGAACTTCTCATTTCTTCATTTAAGACTTAAACTTATTAAGACTTTGAAACTTGACAGATTTAGTCCTTCATATTATTCAACACCCCTCCACAAGTTGATAAGTCTGCATTTGGAGTACTTATTCCATCCTTCACCTGACTGCAACTCTTTTCACAATTGTTCACACCTGCAAACAGATCAAACATACCAAGACTTTTGCAAAACAAAGAATGTTGTCTTTGACCAAGACATTTAGTAAAAATATCTGCCACTTGCACATCTGTATGAATTTTAACAGTTTTAATCACTCCAGCAGAAACCTTCTCTCTAACTAAATGCACATCCAGCTCAAAGTGTTTGGTTTTTTCATGAAACACAGGATTAGCAGCAATCTGGATTGCAACACTATTATCACGAGAATATGTTAACAGTAACAACTCTTTAAGACCAAGACTATGTAACAAGTTGCTCAACCAAATCACTTCACATGTAGTAGAAGCCATGCTCTATACTCAACCTGCTGAACTTCTAGACAAAGTAGCTTGTTTTTTACTTTTCCAAGAAATAAGAGAGTTACCCAAGAAAACACAAAAACCAGTTACAGATTTCCTAGTTAGAGGACATTTAGCCCATCAGAGTCGCATAATCTTTAAGCTTAATATCAGACTCTTTATTAAATTGCAAACCTAAACCAGGAGATTTTTTCAGATATTTTAAAACCCTCAGAGCAGCCTTAAGATGTGATTGTAAAGGTTTATGCATGTGTTGACTCAAACAATGAACAACATAACTAATATCAGGTCTGGTATTAGTTAAGTATATCAATTTACCAACCAATTTTTGATAGTTATTTATATTGTTCAACACTTTATCTTTTTTAGCTTCAACACAACTCAAAACAGAATTTTCAGGCAAGGGTGTATCAACAGGCTTGGCTGCAAGCAAACCATACTCATATAACAATTCCAAACAATACTTTCTTTGGGTCATACAAATACCATTATCATTTTTCAAAACTTCAATCCCTAGAAAATATTTCAACTCTCCCAAATCTTTGATCATAAATTTAGAACTCAAAAACTTTTTAAAGTTATTGATTTCAACTTCATCATTTCCAGTGATAACAATATCATCAACATATACAAGCAGAGCAACAAATACAGAACCTTTTTGTTTAACATACAAAGAATAATCCAATTTACTTTGCTCAAAACCATGTTCAATTAAAGCATTAGTAAGCTTAGCATTCCATTGCCTAGGAGTCTGCTTAAGTCCATATAAAGACTTATTAAGCTTACATACTTTAGTATCATCACCACCATTAAAGCCTTTAGGTAATTGCATATAAACATCTTCATCAAGATCACCATATAAGAATGCATTATTAACATCTAACTGATATAAAGGCCAGTTTTTACTAACAGCAATACTTATTAGACATCTGACAGTAACCATTTTCACAACAGGACTTAAGGTTTCATCATAATCAAAACCTTCTCTTTGATTAAAACCCTTAGCAACTAATCTGGCTTTATATCTATCAATTTCTCCTGTAGACTTATATTTGATTTTCCATATCCATTTATATCCAATAGCATGTCTACCAACAGGTAACTCACATTCAGTCCAAGTATTGTTTTTATTTAAAGCTTCAATTTCATTATTCATAGCTTCAGACCAATTAGGATTTTTAACAGCTTCTTCATAATTTTTAGGTTCAACAAATTTATTTAATGTAGAAGCAAAGCACATATTAGTCCTACTCAAATTAGCATAACTCACATATTTTCAATACCATATCTGACTTTAGAATGCATCACATAATCATTGAACCTAATAGGAGTTTTAGACTCTACTAGATCTTCTTATCACAGTGTGCTGCATCTTCATTAACATTTTCAGATTGAGGAAAAACTAAACCAGTATTTTCAAGACTAGAATTGCCCTCAGACCAGTGTTGGTCACCAAAGTGGGTTGCAGATTGCCTATCTTCATAATGCATATAAGTAGTATCAGATTCATTATCACTAGCATCATATGAAGATAGCATACTACCATCCTCAATTGGTGGTGTATCTTCCCCTTCATCATTGGGACTTTGAGACTTTGGACTATCAAAAAACTTCAAGTGTTCAACCTCATTTACACTATTAGTATCAGTTGACTCACAGGTTTTCATTTTTAAAGGAAAAACATTTTCATAAAATTTCACATCTCTGGCAAAAAACACATTTCTAGTATCCAAACTCAAAAGTTTATATGCTTTCTTAGTAGAAGAAAACCCAATAAGAACACATTTTTCAGACCTATAAGACAACTTATCATGATTATTTAGAATAGTAGCAAAACACAGACAACCAAAAGACCTCAAATGGGAAAGATTAGGTTTAGTTTTATACAATAACTCATAGGGACATTTACCACTTAGAACTGAAGATGGCAGCCTGTTTATAAGATATACAGCAGTTAGAATACAATTAGACCAAAATCTTAAAGGAATCCCCCCTTGAAACATAAGACTCCTAGCTACATTGAGTAGGTGTCTATGTTTTCTTTCAGCAATCCCATTTTCTTTGAGGTGTATGAGCACAAGATGTTTGATGTATTATACCAAGATCAGAAAACATTCCACTCATTTTCTTATTTATAAATTCAGTACCATTATCAGATCTATGAGTTTTAATTTTAATACCAAACTGATTAGAAATTAAGTGAATATAAGAGCAAAATACATCAAACACCTCATCTTTAGTTTTAATCAAGTAAGTCCAAACAGCTCTAGAATAATCATCAACAATAGTGAGAAAATACTTATATCCTTCTCTACTTGTTACTCTGTAAGGACCCCATAAGTCAAGATGAACAAGTTCACCAAGATTCTTTGACTTATGATCAGACAAAGGAAAAGGTTCCCTTGCAATACTGCTTAGCCCTATGACAGATCTCACAAATAGGAATAGAAGAATTCTTGGAAATACCAAGATCTTTTTGAAGAACAGATAAGATTGGATCAGCAGGGTGACCCAATCTATTATGCCAAATCAGTTTAGACACATTATAAGACATGACCATATTGCACTCACCCACAATATTATCAGGTTGCATATCAAACAAATACAATCCATCGGGCTGGCTACGGTCCCAGAACAACCTCCCTTTTCAAATCCTGAATATAACAAGTATCTTCATCAAAACCAACAAACATTTTACTATCTCTAATGAGTTTATTAACAGATAACAAACTTACACAATAACCAGGAACCACTAAAACATCATAAAGAGTCACATTATTAGTTAATTTTAAATTTCCAACATGACTTATAGTGGCAAGAGTACCATTGGGATGTCCAACAGTAATCTTAAGACTAGAAATATCCACAACATTAAACATACCAACAGTAGAAACAGTCAAGTACTGATTAGCACCTGAATCTATGATCCATCCCAAAGATATAGTTTTAACAGTAAGACTAAAATTTCCAAAGAAATATTTAGAAAAATTAATATTAAACCAAACATTTCCATTAAAGAATGAAGCCCTACCTGCCATATTGGCATGTATGCTTCCTGAAGAACTATCATTGATCAAAGACAAGAGTTTCTTCATCGCTCGAAGTAAAACCAGAAGATGTATTTGCAGATGAAGTAGTATATGATTTTTCAGACACCTTATTATCAGCATTAGCATTATAACTTTGTCTAAAACCATTTTGTTTAACTGGATTATTATTCTTAACAAAGCCAGGTGGAAAACCTATGAGTTCATAGCATCTTTCAATAGTATGTCCAATCTTACCACAGTTTTACAATTGATTAGGATTAGGACCTCTATTAGCAGTATTAGTATTAGAATTAGTTCCTCTAGTGTTGTTACTGTTATTATACATTCTTCTAGTGTTATTAAATGATTTAGCAGACAAAAGAAGAAAGCATTAAGTTTAGATTCAGAAACACTAGAGGACTCAGGAATCCCTCTGTGGGACTCCTCCCTAGAAACAACAGCATAAGCATCTTTAACCTAAGGTAAAGGATCTCTGGTTAATAAAGCAGTTCTAAGTTCTAACAGGTTGATAACAATCATCAAGACCCATAAGAAATTGCATCGGTTTCATCAGCTGGCGATGCAAAACTAACTCAATACTAGCCTCACAAGCACATTTATGTTCACACACACATTTAGGCAACTTAGTTAGAGAATCAAATTCTCTCCATAAAGAATTTAGCCTATGATAGTAATCACTTGCAAAGAACTACCACCTTGCTTAACAGAGTTAATCTTTTGCAACAAATTGTATATAATAGATCCATCAACCTTATCATATGTTTCTTTCAATTCTTGCCAAACAGAAGCAGCATTTTCAGAATAAACCAATCCCATATAAACATCATGAGACACATAATTCATAATCCAAGTTAAGACAATAACATTGCACCTATCCCATTGAGCAGACAAGACATTACTAGTAACAAATGACTCCTTAAGACAAGTACCATCAACAAAGCTATACTTATTCCTAGCTTGCAAAGCCAATTTCATAGCACCAAACCAAATTCTATAATTCTCAGTTCCAAGCAGTTTAAATGGAATAAGAGCAGTTCCACTATTATCATTAGTTTGAATATGAAGAGGATTACCAGCATCTAGATTACTAATTAACACTTGAGTATTACTACCACTAGGTTGATCTTCAATAGCCATAATAACCAATCAACAAGAACAATTAGCAAGAACAAACAGTAATAATCACAACAACAAACAATAACAGCAAGAACAATCAACAAGAACAATAACAGCAATACCAACAAATAACCAGAACCAAGCAACTCAATCAACTTCCAAGACTGCCCAAATCCTATCCTCCTTCGACTTAGACACAACAAGAAACTAATGAACAAAAATGACAAACTATATAAACTACAACTCACACCCAAGAGTAACAACAAACCAGCCAGAAGACTGGGGACAGCCAGAGCAGGTATTCGTACCAATCTAGGTTGGCAGATCAAGATGTTAACTGTCCCGTTTGCACCTTCTAAACTAAATTCGAGTTATCTTAAGAGAAAGAAGTACTTACAGTGATATATCAGCGGAAGAGATACGAACCCACTAGATTCACTAAGTCTAGTAAGATTGTATCAAGAAACGGGCCCAAGAAATAACAGAAAACCACCAGGGATGAAAACCCCAAAATACCAAATTAGGGTTTCAAGAAACCCTAACCAAGAATCCCACAAAATCACCAGATCCAACCCAAATAGATCAAATCAACCACGGCGTTAAGAAAATGCCTCAATTAACCAATTCAATCACCAATTGCAAGAATCCCCAAAAAACTTCGAAACCCTAGAAACCCTAGAATCTCAAAACCACCGGTCGAGAACCGTGCGCTCACGATACCATGTAAAAATGATCAAGAGCACACAACAATCCATCGTACACCCGACCAACCACCCCTTGGTGTATTTTATTATAACAATGTCAAGAAGATAAGTCCCCAACTGGGTGCTTACCAATACATATACAAAGAAACAAGAATGATCTCTACTAGGTAGACACTAGCAATCTCACTACAAATATCACTCAACACTTTCGGACTTAACAAGATCAAACAAGATTGATCTTGATATAAAGAATCAACCAAATACCCAGACTGATATCAAGATAGATATCACAAGAGAAAGACAAAGACTATGTGAAGATTTAGAGAGAGACTGAAAACAGATATGAACAACTAATTATGAAACCCTAGCTGATGAGAAGCATATATACCCAGCTATCTTTCACTTTAGCCCCTAAACTTCTCATTTCTTCATTTAAGACTTAAACTTATTAAGACTTTGAAACTTGACAGATTTAGTCCTTCATATTATTCAATATGTTTGGTCTCGGTTGATATCTCAGTTTAATGAAATGAAGTGTTTTTTTGCTATTGAATCCCGTTTGTTTAGAGAACTATAATAAATTGTGTCTGAAGGGTTTAAACTTGCTGGTGTGATGAACATCAAATGAGCCATTCCAATCGGGTAGAGGTTTACAAATATATAACTCCCCAACACGTATTCTCTGCGCTGTCATGCTTGATACAAAGATTAGTTTCTTATGTTTGTTTATTTATACTTATGTGGTTAATTTTTTTTAAGAATATTTGAAAATTGCCTGTTAGTATGATGCTTGATTTATTTTTACTAAAGTTTATTATATTAAGATACTAGCTTATAGACCCGTGAATTCACGGGATTTTTAAAGAAATTATTTATTAAGAAGTTGAGTGTGCGGATAAAGTAATAAACAACAACGAACGTAAACGTGTTCCAATATAATAAACGTCCATGAATCATGACCTCTAAATTTCATGTTTTTCACAAGCAAAGGTGTGTTACATGAAATGATAAGCCAGTCTCCATTTCGTGAGTACCTAGTAAGTTTAAAAAATATTAAAAGTGTAAATAAAAGGAGTTTGTGATGTATAATACATGTAAACTTAAGAAATTACATAAATGATGTCATGTGTATATTGTAGATACCTCTTGAATCCTTATCAAAGACCTTGGAGCACTTCTTTGTAAACTACATTTGTAGTGGTGTTTGATAGATTACTATCGGTATCGCAAACGACAACCTTCAAACCTCTATTTCTTTCAACACATGAAACAAAGACATATAGTTTTCCGTGTGTAAACACAAGACGTGACAGATACAAACCAACTTTTGAAAGTGATTGTCCTTGGCTCTTATTTATTGTCATAGCAAATGACACTTACAAAGGACATTGTTTCCTCACGATCTTTAGTGGTAGACGTTTATCTGGACAAGTAATTCTCAACCTTGGTATGATAACCTTATTTCCAAAATGTTCATTAATTCTCACGATCTTTAACTTATAGACCTGTTGAATCACGAGAATTTTTTTAATTGTAGTTGCTACATGGTGATTTACACACCAAATAAAGACATAAAGTTAAGTGGTTTAGTTAGTGTCATTGGGATGAGATTTATGGTTCCAACATGATATAGTCTGATTTAGATGCAAACAATGTTTTAAAGAGTGACAAATTTGTTTACTAGTGGGAAATTGGGGTTGATGAAGTTTCCCTACATGATTAGCGACAAAATTCACTATCTAATAGGTTTGTTGAACATTGTGAAGCATTATTTGGTATATCCGTCTTTATTGTTTTACGATCCGTTTTAATTTGAGGTATAAATTACTTAACATTTTAAGAGATGATAGGTTAACATCAAACTATCAAAGTATTTAATTCGCGGCAGGATCTGGTGTGCAAACTGTGGAAAACTCATTCAGCCACACACGATATTTCATTACAATCTTTCATTTTCGCGATAAAACAAAATCTCAAAATTCAATCTTGCTTTAACAGTGAAAAGTGAAAATCAAGATTAAACCGGGATAAACAAATCAATTTATATATGTGCGAATGAGGTGAGTTTTACTTCATTAGCTTGAATGTCACCATCTAAGCATGTACGTTATGAATCATGATAATACGACACACATTCCACCCACATGTGCTTTATACAAAAACGATCAATATTCATATCTCAATCTCACGAATGGTACAATATACTAAAACATGTCGGGTAAGTATTCATGCATATACAGAATATATAAAGTTATATATATATATATATATATATATATATATATATATATATATATATATATATATATATATATATACATTGGTGAATGTGTAAGTATGTCAAAAAAACATAATAGATGATTATGTGCGTGGGAAATATGTTGGTACTTTCTCACAAATTGTCCACGATTGATAAATTAGGAAATTTGTGGGTAGTTCTCAGTTTCTCACAAAAGATATCGTTTTGTGTTTCTATATACTAAACATTTTTACATTACTATCTATGTGTTTTATGTGTTTGTAGTTTCATATTTTACAGCGTTTGCTTATCCGGTGTAGCTATTTATGCATATCATAATGATGTCGCGGCGGTTGTAAACCTCACAAGTAGTTTACAATCCTCATAGGCGATTAATACTTAATAATTGTAGTGTAGTATAGGTAAGACACGGAGGATTGATCGTTCTCTCTGAGAATAGTGTATGTGAATGCCGAAGTGTATGTCGAGATAAGTATAAAGGTGAGGGATGAGTCTTTTTGTATTTTTATATTTTATGAAAAGCAATTAAAAATATTGGGGTTTGAAGAGTGGGCGGTTTAGCTATGAACCATGTATATCTATTAGCATGTAGATAAGTATTGTAACTTGATTTTAGCCTTCATTGCACTTTTGTATGTCTATATATAAGAATGTGTACATTTGTGAATGTGTAAGTATGTCAAAACATAATAGATGATTATATTAGGTGAAATCGATTAGGTACTTTCACAAAATTACCCACCGATTTGATAAATTTGTGGGAAATTTGTGGGTAGTTCTCACTGGATGTCCCTAAAAGATACTCGTTTTTGTGTTTTTATATACTTAAATATTTCCACATTACTATCTATGTCTTTTTATGTGTTTTTATTTTCATTTTGTACGTGTTTACTTATTAGTGTAGCTATATTATTGCATATCACAAGCCTACGTGTTTATATGTATAGCGTATTCTTCACAATCCTTTGTATCCCCTCTTCACTTTTGGAATTCAAATTTGGTTTTTAAGGTCCAATCGAACCGAACGAACTAGGATTCAACCGAACGAAAGCAATTTGAATTCGGTTGACTTTTGGGTTGACCCGAATTACACCATTATATTTTTTTAAAATTTAATTTTTGGCAAATAAAAAATTATTTCAAGCATAAAAAGTATTTTTTTTATATTCGGATAAAATTTTAATAGTTTTTTTATATATATAAATATATAAAAAGTACATACATTTATATAAATTAGTTTTAGGTTCGAATAGCAAAACCATATCTAAGCTGAAAACTAAATTTTTCAGTTGATTTATGGCAAAATTAGGTTCGATTAAAGTTTTCTCGGTTAAGTTGATTCAGGTTTGGTTTTTGAGTTATGCCAAACAATGCACACCCAATAGCGGTGTCGGTAGAGTCGGAGTCAACCCGACCGATAAAGCTTATCGGTAGGGTTAAATCGGGTTGAAAAATCTTGTCGGGTTGTTTGACCGAAACGGTCTTCCGATAACCCGATAATATTATGCGAGTTGGTTAGGGTTAGAAAAATTATGCTTTCGGGTTATTGGGTCAATCGGAGTAAGACCCAAAACATTATTTATTTTTCTCTAACATTTTAGAAAAGAATTGCTGGGACGTTTGGTACTTCATTGTTTGCTATCAAAGAAACATCATTATATATTAATATAGCTCTTATATGATACACATGTTTGAACTTTGAATACTAGCTAACTTGGTTCTATTTTGTAGTCATATTTTGAATACTAATGTTTAACTTTATAATGATACTATAAGTTAGCATGAAATTAGGCCCACTCAAAGATGTGATAAAGCCCACTTTGTATCACTCTTACTAAACCTAATCCTAAACCTAAATCATCTCACTTTCGGTCTTTCCACGGCCACCACTTTCATTTCACACAACCTCAAAAGCAATCCACAAACCTTTATCGTTGTACTATCCAATCCGAATCACAACCCACGAAAAATAATCCACAAGACCCTCATTAACAAACTGCACAAAAACACAAATCAAGCAGCACTGCTTGTCTCCTTTGGTAGTAACGAATCTCAAAACACATTGATAAGTCAGTATAGTTTGTCTCCTTTGCTTGTCTCCTTTGATTATTTTTGTTTTCGTTTTTTATATAATTCCGCGCAAGGTTTGGTTATTTTAGTTTATCTAAGGTTTTCTCCAAGTGCTTTTGTTTGCTTATTATTATTCTTTTTTGTTGTAGATCTTGTAATATTTATTGTAGATCTTGTATGATAAACGGTTCAAGAAAAGATAGAAGATTACTCGAAGCAGCCCCGGGGAATCGCATGTACAATCGCCTAGAAGCAGAAAATAGTTATCGAATGAACACCAAATAAGCGGTTCAAGAAAAGATAAAGATTTTGAATAGATATAGTGTTTTCCTAGATGTAGATGTATGATAATCAATTAAACCATTTATGTGTTTCATTGTAGTATTAGTTTTGTATTTATTGAATTTTATTATATTGGATTGGTTTTTGATTTTTTGCATTTTGATAGTTTGGGGTTAATTGCTTTTATGATTATTGTTTTTAATATATTTGCCAAAAAAAAGAAAAAAAAAGCCATACCAGTAAAAAGTGAAAAAACAAAATACTAATTTAAAAGATTAGATAATTATTGAATTCTAAAAATATTAAGGGTTTACAGAAATTTCTCAAAATTAAGCGGGGACGATTTTGGGAACAAATAATTGGGGAAATTTTTCGATTTTTAGGAGCAAATAATTAGGTGGGAATTTTTTCGAAAATCGTGGAAAATTCGTTGGATATCCGTGGGAAATCGGTGGGTAATAAACTCTACAGATTACCACAACGATATCGTGGAAAAATAGTCAATGCAGTGGGAAAATCTGTGGGAAAATATTTACCCATGGGGTTTTTACACACGGAATAATTCCGTGTGAAATCCGTGGAAGAAGGCCCTTTCCCACGAGATTTCCCACTGATTTTTCCGTGGGAAAAACCTGTTTGTGTAGTAGTGTGTGTTCCATTAATTCTCACGATCTTTAACTTATAGACCTGTTGAATCACGAGAATTTTTTTAATTGTAGTTGCTACATGGTGATTTCACGCAAGACATAAAAGTTAAGTGGTTTAGTTAGTGTCATTGGGATGAGATTTATGGTTCAACATGATATAGTACAGTTAGATGCAAACAATGTTTTAAAGAGTAATGCTTCATGTTGTTTACTGGTGATGGTTTGGGGTTGCACAATGAAGTAGCCATTCCTACAATGTTGAGGATTGAATTCTTTTTCGCTATCTTAAAGGTTTGTTAACATTGTGAAGCATTATTTGGTATATCCGTCGTTTTTATTGTTTTTACTCCGTTTTAATTTGAGGTATAAATTACTTAACATTTTAAGAGATGATAGGTTAACATCAAACTATCAAAGTACCTTTTCGTGCAGGATCACTGGTCGTGCAAACAAAACTTCTGACACAACCGTATTTCATTACAATCTTTCATTTTGCGATAAACACTCAAAAATTCAATCTTGCTTTAAAAAAGAAAGTGAAAAGTGAAAATCAAGATTAAACCCGGATAAACAAATCAATTTATATATCGACAGAATGGTGAGTTTTACTTCATTAGCTCGAATTCACCATCTAAGCATGTACACGTTAACGAATCATGATAAGGTATGCGACACACATTCTACCCAACACTGCTTGCATACAAAAAACTGATCAATATTCATACTCTGAATCTCAAATGGTTACGATACTAAAACATGTCGGGTAAGTATTCATGCATATACAGAACATAAAGTTTTATATATATATATATATATATATATATATATATATATATATATATATATATATATTTAAATATGCATTGAAGAAGCTATTTATATATGTTTATTTTGAACAACTCACCTCAGAAACCATGTCTCCTTAGAGGTTCAAATATATTACATATATATTAGGGTTGTGGAGTTCAATGTGTTGCCGGAAAAAAAAACTGGAATGAACTATCAAACTAAGAGGATGTTTGGATTTGATTATGTGTTCCCTGATTTGATAACAACTTCAAGTCACGCTTGTCAAATTTATAGGACCGGTATACCAGTTTACAAAGAAATCGAACCGTAATTTAAATAAAATAGCATGGCTTATATTCGAAAATAAATCCCAATCTCGTCGATCAAGCGTTACTACTCGAGAGGAAAACCAACTCTCCCAGATGACACACAATCTAATGACACTTATCTCTAATAACTTTTATACATTATGAAAACAAAACTTATAATCTAAAGGTAAATTAGATTAAACAATATGCCTTCCTCTTGACATAATTTAGCATTAACTTATTGATAAACACTAAAACATATGGGTCTCACAACTTTCAACAGCAAAAGCACATCCAAACTCTATTATCTACATTCTACTTCATGTTTCATTATAATAAATATAATTCAATTATTTAGCATCACACACACCGTAAATATAACTGCAGTAAGATATATATTTGTTAACTGGCTCTCTTATTATACTTTGAAAATGTTAGAACAAAACTTAAGATCATCATATATGAATACGTGGGGTGCTAAAATACTTGCCACGAATTGAAAAGATGGCTTTTAGGCGATCTCTTGGCCCTCTGATGAAGCATGAATCATAAAAATATCAAATGTCAAAGTCTTATTTCAAAACTAAAAGGAAGTATCACACGGTAGCTTCTGAACAGTTCTGGAAGTGCTTATTGTCATAAAAGCCACGCTGTCATACCTTTATTTTAGCGAGAAAGAGTCATTGTGCAGGGCTATATACTTGTTGGCGGACCATTCTTGTCATCGGATGGTTCACGCATTTTCGACTATCCATATCATCTGGGGACTATATCTCCGGTTGGTCGGTTGAGCGGAGTCGAGCCATAGCTTGAGCTGGAGTAGCCGGGCTCTACACTTGTTGGCGGAACAATCATTATCATCGGACGTTCACCTCCATGTTCGACAAACTTGAAGGCATATCATGATGTGGAGCAGGCGGGCTTGAGCGAAGAATCTCGAGCTGAGTTGAGAGGCTCATCATTATCTATGTAGGCGGGTGACAGAAACTCTGTATTCTCATAAGGTAAGCGAGTGCGGTGGTTGCGCTCGGATCACGAGCGTCAAAATGCTTGAACGACGGGATTAACGGTGTTTAGATAAGTCATTCAAGTCAACATCAAGGAACACAAAACATCGGCATCGAGGGAATTTCACATTTAGTTTAAATCATTTATCGATACATGCCACATGGAAGTTATGAGCATAAGGAATGCCATAGACCTGCAAAGCACCAACATTTTTATTTTTATGTCTATGAAACTTCTGAGCACCACTAAAATATGATTTGAACAAATTAACCGCTTGCATAAGATGAAAAATATAGTTAACAAACTAATGAAATTTGGACTTAAATTATGAATAGGTAGATTTTAGTTGTTTTCTATTTGATCACGCTGGTCAAGCCAAAAGTTGTAACTCAAATGGGAACAGGTTGAGCGTTGTCAAAAGTCTATCTGTTAAAGCATATAATCTTTTTAATGCTTAAACTGAAAGTTTTAGGATATTAACTATATAAGCTATATTTATAATCATAATCATAATTAACAAATTAGTTAGTCATGCAGCTAGCCTACTTGGCTAAAAAAGTGTTTGCTATGTTTCTTTTCTACCCCATCGGATGTTAGTTAGCCAACTAAAGAAGAACTCATTTTCACAATAGACCTTTCAAAATTAATACAGTTAAGGCCTTGAGGGTAGAAACAATTACCCTTATACTCACGATGAACTATCTTGGATCCCAATGGTTTGAGGGCGAACGGTGGTGGTGGTGGGGAGATTAGGAAGGTTAAGTTTCTTTTATTTTTTTGGCATCCAATATGGCCTTAACATTGGTGAAACGTATATAAAATGGACATAGCAGGGAATACACCAGCATGTCTAATCAGCCATCTATACTACTTTATAAAAGGTTTGGGACTTTCTATAACAGGAAGTCTTAAAAATCTTAAGACCAAAAACATTTCTATAAAAAGAAGTCTTAAACAATCGAGTTGTGCAAATTTTTATTCATAATGTACAAACAATACATCATACTTTCAATGCAGTCAAATAAAACGTGTGAAGTTAATACATGAAAATTAAGTGTCTTTAATTCACTTGTAACAACACATTTCAATAGCTTCTTGCATACACATGTAAATTAAATACTTGTTCTTAAAGTGTATATGTTGTAACAACCCATTGATTATAACAGCCCTTTAAATGTCAGTTACGAATACCAACTTACATATAAGCCTCGACACAAACACAAAAACACATACACTTCATGCTACTATTAGCCTTCCTCCATAACCCAAAATGTGTTGACCTCTGACTATAGTTTAGTCTCCTTGGTCTAGAACAAATCAAAAAGAAAAAAGCAACAGAAAAAGTATAATAGATCGACAAAATCATCCCACGTACAAACAACATAAGAATATACATTCATCTCAGATGTGTAAAAACTGATTATAAATCTTTAAAGATCTTACACATTCCATCATTTATCTTCGAAACGAATGAAATAAAATTTCACCTAAACCAAAACATCAAAACCATTACATCTTGGTTTTGTGTCGGTAGTATAAAGTGCGGTTTTACAAACCGAAACAACAAACGAACAACAAAACAAAACCTATCCGAGACCCTTGTAAGGATCTTGAAGTCGAGTCAAGCAAGGATATCTTTAAGATTCGTTGGCAGTAAGAAGATATAGACTGTTGTAGGATTCGATTATTACCAGATGGAAAGCTAAGTGGATTGTGGTGTGGTACGCTAAGAGAAATAATTGACTGCGCGGAATTAGGAGTAATAACATAGGGTTATTTGTGTGAAGTGATGTATAGGATTAAGAAGTATTAGGTTAAATGTTATTGGGGTAATTAATGGGTTATAATTGTGACACTGGGTCTTGCTTATCTCATTCGAAAAATTGGCGTTGCTTATCAATTTAATGAGTTAATTAATATAAGGGTCGAACTTTGGTATTTATCAATTTCGTTTTTGGTGTTGAAATATGAAATTGGTTATTAATTTTGGATATTGGACTTATTAAATATGAAAAAGTGGGTTTTATATTTGATTTTGGGCTAATTTTGATATTAAGTTGGTTACTGTCAATAGTGGGTTTTATCTTTGTTGGTTAAAATATATTTCGAGCCGAGCATACAGGTTTAAAGTGTTAACTGAATTTTGTTGATTGGTTAAAGCTTAATTTTTATCGAAATTGTTTTGAGATTCCGGTTATGTTTGGACTTTGTAATGGCAAAACGACTAATTTTGGTGGTTATATTTTATTGACGAGATCAGGATTAGTCCATTATCAAGATTCACTTAACCAATAAGAAATGTTACCGTTTGTGTGTTGAGAAATTGAAAGTAATGTGTATTGAAAATGAAAATGTATGGGATTTATATAGTGTAAAATGAAAAATATTTGCTCGCGACGAAAATAGTCATCGGGTACCCGCCGCCGCATTGCGCGGGTACCCTTCTAGTTTCAATTAAGTGATCTATTTCTAAGCCAACAATTGGTTCGGTTACAATATATCAAAATAATGCACATGATAGGGTACATGTTTGTCCCCATTACCGTTTATCATTTTTTACGTATTCCTACATAATCACCAATATAAGATAGCTAAAATAAAACGCTATTGTATGTGGTACGGAAGTATCAAACCACATAGCCAAATTCACTCAAATTTAACACGTCTAAATTAAACACAAATCGAAGCGCCATTAACACAATGAAGGATCTAATAACAAACATCATAAATTCTTACCGGTGAAAATGAGTTTTGTACAACTGGTGGACCTCCAAATTGCACACATTTCGTTTTTAGCTGTTAGTAAACAAACACAAAAGATCCACAACTAAGAAATATGCAATACTAAAGTAATCATCAGGAACAGTAAAAGATAGTTTTTCTCTTACCATAACACATAAGATTAACACAATTAGTGGTGAACGCAACAACAATTTTCTCCATGAAATGAGCAGGCTTTACCTCTGGAAAAAACCAATTCATTTAACCACTAAACAAAAAACAAAATTTTGAGTAACTGTTAGCTTATCAGGCGTATGCAGATAATTAATACAAACATTTTGAAGCGAATGTAAAAAACCTCTAATTTTTAAACTCTATAAGCAAATTTAAAGAAAAGGCCCAATTTTTTAAAAACTAACCTTTAAATCCTAGACATAGATCAACTCTTTTAGAGATGTCGAATCTGGTCTAATCGAAAATATTCAGGGTCAAATTGTCCCACCTTTATGTGCTTTTTTTTAGAATCCTTTACTTTATTGCATATTTTGCTTTGATTTTGGGTGATATAAAATTGAAATCCTTAATTTAGGGATACAATTAATCTATGTAGGACCCATTTATTCGAAAAATGACAATAAACCATTGAATCGAAACACATTTAGATGAGTATCACATAAGTTTTGAATCATCAACTGGATTAGCAATTAAAAATGACAAAAGACCATTGAAACACATTCAAAAGACTACAGAATTTACATTTCTTTTCTCGATCACCTATGCTTTCGTACTTATAAAAAAAATAACATTCTTGAATATATAGAAACAAACGCACGAAATAAGCAAATAAACCGCTGACCTATTCAACACGAGATCAATACAAAGAAAACATGAAAAATGATACTGAATACTGATTTACAGAGGATCGTATTGAGGAAGATTGAAAGGATTTGAACAATAGGAATCAATAACATAAATATTGAACCGTATTTTATTTTAGAATGATGATTTGAATGTGAGAAATTAATTGTAACGATGTAACTGATTCGTGTGATTGAAAGCGTATTCAATAAGCTTTGACTCTCTATGTTTATGAGTAAAGTTAAGAAGTTTTGTGTGTTGTACCTTCCTTTTGTTCGGACCAATCACATCAAAGACACGTCACAATATTAATTGCAATGGTTGCTTTAAAAGGTGGTACAAAACTCTTGTTTATTATATTAGATAGATTACTTGTTTAAAACTTTTGAAAACTGCCTGCTAGTATATATGATCTTGGCAAAAAATTTGAAAACTGGATTCCCACAAATAATCACATCATCATTCTGTTGTTAAAAACATTACTGTAAACAAGGGAAAAAAATTAGTGGAAATTTTTTATAATTGATTTGTTAGGGTTTGTGCACTTCTTATAGAAAAAGAGATCTACTTGATAAATACCAACCACGTAACATGCACCTACAACAAAGATTGACATTATTGCAATGTCATTTGTTCGTAAAGGTTCAGATGTTGTCGAGGTTCGGAACCTCCTTCTTGGAAAGCATGCAAAATCCATCATACTCATGACAAAGGTTTGTTTTCTGTTTCATTATGCATTTTGCCATTAAATAGCAAGTACTTTCACTTTTGTGCCATATTAGTTATTACGCTCTTTTTTGTGCACATCCTCTTTGAAATACGTCTTTGTCTTTTTTTCTAGTCATTGAGCGGTAAATAGATGATACAGCTGCTCATCAGGTTGCTGGATGACCAAATATAAACACAAATTCATGACCCATAAAAAAATGCACAGTAATGACTAATAAGGCTAAAAAAGAAAAATACTTTAATCTATATCTATACTACTTTATAATAGATTTGAGACTTGCTAAAAGAGGTAGTCTTAAAATTATAAGACCAAAAACATTTCCATTATAAGAAATATTTGTCTTACTTTTATTATGAAAAATCAATACATGCACATATAATTAAAAGCCTAGAAAGTCTTGTAACTACCCTTAAAAGCTTGTAATGGCCTATAATTTTCTTAAATTCTAATATTGATACATATTTGTAAGTTATAACAGCCCATTAAAGGCATGTCTTGTCCCAATTAAGGATACTTTACAACACATAAATACATCCAACACAATTATCCTTGCTATCATAAAACTAAACGCCTAATACTTAATAAAGGCTCACGAAAAACATTTGGCCCTCACCAAAAAAGTAGCAATTAAAAAACGTTGAAAATCAATGACTAACATTTATTTCATTGTTACTATACAAAAACAATAAAAATCTATATAAAAAACGCTTGATGCTATAATAAGCCTCAATAAAAATATTTGGGCCTCACAAAAAATCCGCAATCTAATTTTCAATATACGTTTGCTAAAAAATTTCCCCACAATGATTATTACTAAATATTCAACCCCTCATTAACCTAGCCACTATATAAAGTCAATACACACAAGTATTTCAGTACAAAAACATATCATATCAACAACTCTCATGATAAGAAAAGATTGACTATCAACGTCAATACAATTCAAATTGTGAACCAGTGATCGTTAAACTTGTGGGTGAAATACTTCCGACCCTCATAATAACACATCCAATCCTTGATGTAACAAACTTGCTGTCATCTTTGTTTCTAGCTATCTCCCAGACTCCCACCCCTAAAATTCATTCGTTATATTGTTGATGTACATCCAACTTTTGAGGTAACATATAATCTTAAACAGTTTGCATACAAGGTACGTAACTCGATTATTTGGTAATGTTTTGTAGCAATATATCATTTACACTTCTTTACAATAATTTTCTTTTATGTGTAGAAAACAACCACGCGTGATGATTTTTCAAAGATGACAATGAAGCGAAGAAGAAATAATCGAGTTTATATCTTTAAAACAGTAAGCGGAATATTTCCTCAAGGAACGACACCGACGAAGAGAAAGAAATTTTGAGTTTTAAAGTGTTACTTAGTTTTCATGTAGTTTTAGATGTATGGGTTCAGGTTATGTTCATTCTATAACTAATTTTTCACAAAATAGAATCTGACTAGAGTAGTCGATGAACCGAGAAGTGGGGGGAATCGCCCGTTCAATGTGTTGGTCTTGATAATATTTGAAAAAAAAAGTTAACTTCGTAAGAGATCGGTATAACAAGTGACTTGGTGCGGCAATCTTTGATAAAATGGATTTTTATTGTGACTGATTTAACTGAATATTTCAGTGAGAGACCGGTATAACAAATAAAAAAAAGCTACTAAATATTAGTGAGAAAAACAAAAGGTTGTAGCTTTATGAGATGAGAGGGAACTTGGAAAGAAAATTACATTGATGCAAAGTGAAAACAAACCTTAACTTTTAACTACTCTGTAATACTTATAAACTAAGCTAACTAAAAGTCAATGACATTATTGTGAAATGTTAGGGGCCTCGATCAACTTGTTGCGTTATAAGTCCACTAATAATATTTGCAAATCTTAATACCTTATAATGCATTTAGGACTATTCTATAATTAGAAGGTTTAAAATTCAGACTTTTTTACTTGCTTATTATGAAAATATATGTGTTTTGCTAAATTAATACTTGCATAACCTAGCTTAAAAGTTCAGCAATATTTGTTACATTAGCAGTCATTGAAATGCAAAAATAACTGAAAATTAAATCGTCCATTTATAGCTATTTATAAGTTACAAGCCATTTACACCACCATTTAATTGATTTGTAACAGCCATTTAATTTATCATTATCATTGTTATTTTAAAATAAAAACGTCCATACCTTAACTTCCTTTTAATGTATACATTATAATTGTCATTCATATATAAAGCCTATGCAACCAAAAAAAACCTACCTTCTCCCTTACCCCTGTCGGTCTCTCTTTCTCTCGATAGCCACAGTGGTCGGTTGACCGGCTGGGTCGCCCCTGCGCCGACCAAGTCACCACTGTAGGTAGTCGGTCAATGAAGGTCGGTCTCCCAATTTCACAAACCCATCGTCCCATTGACCGAGTAAACAATCCACAAACAAACAAAAAATAGTACCTATCCGAGTAAAAAAAAAAGAAATGCAAAAAAGTATTCGAACACAACTATCATTATCATTTCTATTCTAAATCAACAACCAACAACATATATATTAAAACAACAACAATCCCAACTCAAGAGTCATAACAAATACACATGTGACCTCAGTATCATTCATAGATCTTTAAAAATCTTATGTGCTTGAAGAAAAACACATCATTGCCTTGAACTCAAATCTTACACGTAACAAAAAAAACAACAAACCTACCCGAGATCTTATTCAAGATCTTGAAGTCATTTAGTATCTTTAAGCCACAGTGGGATAAACATATATTTAGCTTAAGGTGATAAATATTGATTTGGTTTTGTTCAAAGTTCGACCAGTGGAGTATGATGTGTATTGTTTGGGTGTTCAGTTTCTTTTTGGAGTTATAAGGGAGGAGTTTATGTGTGGTGGTGTAAGGAGAAATAATGAAGGTAATATTATGTTGGAGTGATAAAGAAGGGATTTTTGATTTGTTGTTATGACTGCTTCTAGGAGTAATAAGGTAAGAAGCTGCGTTTGATGTGGAGAAATAAGGAGGGATTTGTTGTGTTCTGAACGTGGAGTGATGAGGAAGCTGTTATAACGATGAAGTATGTCTGTCTTTGATTTTTGGGAGGAAGGAGTACAATAGATGGAAGTGCGATGCGTTTGAGATGGCTGAATGAAAGAAATTGACTGTAGTTGGAGTGATAAAGGGCGTCTTTGTGTGTTAGATGAGAGTGTTTTTAGGGTTTATAAATGGTGAGGAGTATTAGGGTTTGGAATTTATATAACCTAATTATTAGTGTAAGATGATTGGGCTGAGGTTTGTTTATTTAAGTTGATGATGCTTGGGCCAATAACAAGAATAAAAGGGGGCGATTTTTCATTTATTTGGAGGTGGTATTGGGCGGTGAAACTTGATTGTTATGGGGCTTATCCGAATTTACTATAAAAAATTAAAAATGGTTGTTTTAATTTTATGGTATAATGTTGTTTGGAGTTATAAGGTGTGTGGTGGCTGTGCGTTTTCAAAAAGAGCTATAAGGAAGGTTTGTGTTTGTTATGTGACTTTAGGAGATATAAGGAAGGATTGAGGCTATTTTTTTTTTAAACTTATTAATAATGATGGTGTAAGGTGGAGCATTGCTGGCATTTTTTTTATTCAAAGGGTAATAAGGATGGATTATGTTCTTGCTTTTGAAGTTATAAGGAAGGAACCTTATGTTTATTTAGATGTGAAATAGTTTGCATTGTTATGGTTTATAGTTTTCTTAATAAAAATTTGTCATTATTTCGTAAAGTTGTTATTAGAAAAAACATATAAATGAACAACATTTTCTCGTCACAAAATGTAGTTGTCGGGTACCCACCGCCGCATTGCGCGGGTACCATGCTAGTATATCATTAATAAAAGTATGGTCTTGGTGCTTTTAAGGGTGAATTTAGTCTCTGGTGCTGCTTTATGGTGATGGTTTAGCAGCTGTATTGTAGTCTGCAAATGTTTGTCTGAGATTAGTTGTATCCGACATAGTTCCCTTGTGTTGTCAGATATCGGATAGTTCAGTGTTTTTTTGTGTTTTGTTCCTGGCTGGGTATGCCCATGTCCAGTGTTAGTATTTCAAAATTGTAATTTGTTGGTTGTTTCATTAATATATCATTCACCCTTTTGCACCCAAAAAAAAATTAAAAAAAACACTGTGCTTTACACACCGCCAATTGTTTTTGTATTGTATGCATCATTAGCTTGCTATTGATTTTACTAAACCTTGTACACAGGTGAGTTAACCATACTTTTCATGAGGTCTGGCCACCTTGCGTGTACTTGCTTTGTTCAACTGTTCAGCTTATCTAAAATTAAGCTAAATGTTTACTATGTTTGTCGATCAGTGCAGTGTGCCGTTTGTTTAATAGATTACCAATAAAGGAGGTGGACAACTCTATATCCATTGCAGAAGCTTCATATAACTCATCGGGTAAACCTGGTTCAAACCTGTAACCGAACATACTTTCTTGGAACAGTTTTCAAATTACTAGTGAGTTGTTATTCCATGTGGTAAGATTAAAAAGCCGAACCACTTGTTCCTGGTGTGCTGTTTGCTTCTAATTAATGTCGCGTACGCTTGCTAAGTGTAGTTGATAATTCGAGTAGTGGTCTTCATTTGTTAGGGATGGTCATTATGGTTTGCTTGTAATAATAATACTACATCATCATGATGCCAAGCTTGTTGGTTCAAAAGACAAAATTCACCTAAAATTAAACCAAAACATTTGATGGTTTCCATTCTCCATTGTCTATCATATCAGCAAAATCATTGCAGAATCTTTTTGAACTCGGTCAACACGGGATATATATTCTCAAAGGCAGTGTATGTCTCATCTCTGACCTTCGCGCCAGCAAGCAGAATTTTCCCCAAAGGAAAAATGAGCAACACGATTTTCGGTTGCTTCATCCGGTAAACTAATCCAGGGAATAGTTGAGGCTCATAAACTGAGAAAGCACCATGAGAGATGGCAAGTCTTTCAAGTTTAATGGGAAATTTGACATCACATGATGCGACTATGTTATGGATCTTGAAATCCTTAAATTTTACTGCGAAACCAAGTTTCTGTATACTACGAGCATACTTTCTTGCTGCCATTCTTGATGATTGTTCAGACTTCGCACCAACACATACCATCTTCCCGGAAGCAAATATCAATGCTGTAGTTTTTGTGTCTCTTATCCTCATAATAACAGCAGGAAAACGGTTTGGGTTATATTCTGTGTTTCGACCCTGTGATGCGATAGCCTTCAAATCCAATTTGCACTTTAGATCCACAATAGACAGTATATTTTCAAGACTAGGGACAGGACGCCTAACAACAGGTTCACCCATGATCACTACTGAAAACACTTTTTCACTTTTATAAAAAATTTCGTTTTTTCTTTTGGATCGCTAATGTTAGAGATGAATGAAGAATGATGGTTTATATAAACCTAGGTCCGCGCTAGAGAGCTCTCTTGAAGCGGAAATGCCTATTTCAAATACCCGATGGGGGGAAAACCCCCTACTAATCCGCCCCGAAGGCACGACAATTAATAGGGGTAAACCTTTGCCTTTTCCAAGATTCGAACACGATTACCAGGCCCAAACTCCTTCATTAAAGGACTACCTTGAAGGAAAATCCTTCATTCAAACCCCTTGCAGGATTTGAACTCAAGACCTCCCTCCCCCAAGAGCCCCTAAGGACTCCAAGGTGGCCAACTGAGCGTTGTCGAACCGCGACACGAAGCACCTTATAAGAAATTCACCTTTCAAAAAAAAAAAAAAAAAAAAACCTAGGTGTTTATGTATACTTGTTGAAGGCGGTTTCGCGGGGGAGGAGTTTGTAAATATAGCTCAACATTGTTATTTACATCCCTTCATAAATATAAATGTCATATTAGAGATCCAAATCTTTTAGTATATAAAAGGAAAAAACCAATGTTTTGAAACTTGCGGGTTTCGAGTGACCTTGGTCAACCCGGTTTTCGAAACCTGGTCGGATTCGGTTTTTTTTTTAAATAAAACAAGTTAATTATATATATTTGCGACGTAATTTTATTTTTAAACGTTATTTTTGTTGTTAAATGTTTTTCTAAGCTTAATATATGGAGTTGTCATGATTTATATATATACTACAGTACTTTTTTGTATTGTTGAAAAAAAAGTTTTTTTTTCTTTTTTTTTTTAATTATAGAAAACCGGTTGACGTGTCAACCGCTTTGAACGGTAACAGGTGACTGGATGACTTGACCGGGTCGATTAAAAACCCGGTTTTCAAAACATTGGAAAACACAAACCCCTAACCCATTATCTAATCTAATCTATTATATGGCTAATGAAACCACATATTAAGTTTTAGCCAGAATTTCTTAGTCGACTCGTTTTTATGCAGGGAAATTTTTTGATAGAGAGAATTGTAATAAAAACTAAAAAGAAACATACAAAAAGTGACACACAAAATAGATAATGAATAGTCATTATGGCGGATGACTTTAGTGATTGTGCCAATGGTGCTAGGCATTATGATTACAAATAGAAATGGAAATCGCCGTTCAATTGTACAAGTTTCATACATATATCCTTTTTGTGTAAGTTTTTCATTTAGTTATCAAACAACTTCATTTGCAGTAACACATAATCAGAAATTATATCAACACAACAAAGACCATACAACATAAAACGAGTTACGATTGCATTCAGTTTATGATCTAATTTACAAGAATCATAGCAGAGGATTTCCAATAGTTCAACCAACTATTTGCGAAAGGAAAGAAAGGCTTTTAACTAGCCTAGCTGCCTTCAAGACTCCTCTCAAAGCACTTTGTACCTTGATGCGCTTAGCTCTTATTTTTTATTTACCTTGCCTTCTACTTACCGCTTCCGGAAGTTCTTCCATCCATCCCTTCTCAAGAGCGAACCGAAGCACCTAACCCTCAGTCTGAGCTCCCAAGATTAGTTAGTTATTCACATTCACAAGGAAAGTACGGAATGCCTTTGGCACCAGGGGACAAGCCACCTCCTTTTAATGCATACGGTTCACAAGTCATCACACGAGATTTCCTCTGATTTTACTCTCCTCTTGGTCAAGATACATAGTAACCTCATGGCCTCCCTTTGCTTCTATTCTTGCTGGTACTTCCTCTTCTTCCCCTTCATTTTTTTTTGGAAGTTCATTTTTTTCACCATCACTTCCAATCAATATTTACATGATACAAAGTAGAGTAAATTACACCGTTCGTCCTTGTGGTTTGCGTTGACCGCAGGGTTTAGTCCTTTGACCAAAAAAATTGCACCGTACGTCCTTAAGTGTGAAACGCTATGCGCCGTTAGTCCCTTGACCAAACGACGTTATGTTTGACTGTTAAATTCGGGTAAAAATACTAAAATACCCTCACTACTAAAAATACTAAAATACTATCTTGTCAAACTCTTGAATAATCCAGTTTCATCGAGTTTAGATTAACATGGTTGCACAAGCTCGTTTTGGCCGTGGATCACAACCACTAGCCAGATTCAAAACATTTGCTAGATACATGTGAATGAAGTTTAATATATATGTATTAAAAGACCCGAAAGAATAAGAATAAGATTGGATCAAAAGAGTTACCACAACTTAATACAAGAATAAGATTGGATCAAAAGACCCGAAAGAAAGAAACTATATGTGCTAGCAGATGCATTACCTATACATGATTATCTTTTAAGTTCTAATTACATCTTTAATCAAACAGACTTCATCAAATTATCACCATTCAAAACAACCTCAGTTGCATTAACAACACTCCTCATCACATCAACTTGTACCTTAAGACTTTGTCTTTTTGAAGCATAATTGTAACTCCTTTTCAAGACTTTTTTGCGTTGAACTCTATTATGGAAACTAATCATTTTATTGCTAGTCTTCTGTAGCTTCAACTCATGAGATTGGGTAACTACAACATCGATACTCTTCTTATCTAACAAATAAATTACTCTTAAAGCTAAAATCCATCCTCTTCCTTTAAATCATTAATTCGATATATATATACCTTCTCGTTTCATCAAAGCATATATAGGTAATCATCAAACAATAATGTTTCGATCAACTGTAAACATCATCATCATCATCAGAAACGGTCCTTTTGGCTTGTAATCTTCTCCAACCGAACTTGAGTATCCATAAACAATGCATCCACGTGACCACCTCCAGTCCGGCGACTAACTTTGACAAACTTTGTCTTCTTCATCAAGTCTTCACATGGCCAATCCATGTGTGGCCCGTCAAAGCCAGGGGCATAGCTCGCCCTGTCGATACCTACTTTCTTGATGACACCCTTGTGACTCGATCTATCTTGGCAACAATCAACATCAAAGTTCATCTATCAAAGAGATCCCATGATGGTTTCTTGGAGAAGAGAGAAAGGAGATGATGGTGGTGGTGATGGCGAGGTCATTATTGCATCTGTGGTGGCTGCGGGTGGTTTAGCACCCAAACCCATTAATCTACTACCTACTTACCAAAACAAAGAAAATACGGTGGTTTGAGCGTAGCGTAGTAGATCGGAAAGAGGGTGTAGTGGGGAGTATTTTGGAGTGGGCGGTGAGGGGTGGTCATTTGCTGGCGGTGGAAAGGCGGTGGCGGAAATTATAGAGAGAGAGGAGGGTGGAGTTGTGTGTTTTTATAGAGAGAAAGAGGAGGTGTGTGTGTTGCGGTATATACCTAATTAGTCTTTGCACCGTTCGTCCTTATGGTGTTGAAATGACGATTATACCCTTAGGTTAACAAGACTTAACGACCGTTAGTGGGCCCAGATGGATGGAGGGACTAACGGCGCATAGCGTTTCACACTTAAGGACGTACGGTGCAATTTTTTTGGTCAAAGGACTAAACCCTGCGGTCAACGAAAACCACAAGGACGAACGGTGTAATTTACTCTACAAAGTATTTACATCATAAAACAAATCACCCAACAAATCTTGATTTTTCTTCTATCTTGATTTCTCTTCAATCTTGATTCTTAATCCACATCAATGTTATGTTTAGGACAAATCGATTCAGTCTTCAATTCATGTATGCCCATTTCTTTGGAGCTTCAGCTTTCTTGATACATCGATCTATTTCTTGTTGTCGTCACAAATCATCATTATAAATCCGAAACAATAAGTAGTAGCACCACCACCACAATGATTAAACCAATAAGTTTACATATAGATACATATTTACTGTTAATCGACTAATAAGATAGAGGCTCAGTTGTGCTACAAAGATGATAGCCATTGCTCCATGTAGACTTCATTATCTATAAAACACATCGTCCTGATTGCTCGTATGACATAGATATAAAACTGGAAGCAGAAAAATACCAACCAAAATATCTATGTTTTTAAAACTGCCAAATTTAAACAAATTGCCAAAATTAGAGAAAAAAGACCCATACAATTATTTAAGAAGTTATCACTAAAACTAAAATACATCAAGAACATAACAGGGAAAGGATCTAGTGAACCTGTAAAACAATCTCCAAAATTATTTTCGTGATGCATACATGGTAGTTTATGTTTACTTTGCCTTGTGATACAGATTCTTTATTAAGTTATCATCTTATTTGCCAATTTTGCCCTTACCGACTCTCAAGAAAATACTTGAGTACCCTTGGAATCGAGTCATGAAGCTTATGACGTTACCTTGAGCCAGACTTTTCCACGTCTTAACTACTGTTACACTGCCATAAGTCTCACCCTTTCTTATCTCGATTTATATTATTTCTGATGAAAGATGTTTTCCATTTCCTTGTTTCTTCGAAAAGGTAAGAGGTCAAATCAAAAAATTTGATCATGTTTACTTCATTGTGATGTACTAAGAGCAGACAAAAGCTTATTTTATGCATTGATATAAATCTAATGCCTAATGGTTCCTTATTTCATTTCTTTATATCATACTTTTCAGTTTGAGACTCTCTAGCGGTAAAAAACCTACATAATGGTTTCACTACACATCACATGATACATAACTTAGGTTAAAACAAGATTTCAAGGGAAGTGGTATTGTTAGACCCTCGTCAACCTCGGCCTCTTGTAATTGTGCTTCGTATTCTAGTCTGTCTTCAAGACTTGAAACGTTTTGAATACGTTCGGCCGCATCTAAGTAATCCTTCAAGCAAATACAAATCTTTATAGATGCCGGTGTGAGTCTTCTTCTTCGCATCGATAATACCTTTCCACTAGTAGAAAAAGCGGATTCAGAAGCTACCGTAGAAGCTTGTACGCTTAGTAATTCTCGGGTCATGGCGGCTAGAGCGGGAAATTGAGATTGCCTTCCTTTCCACCAAGCCAAAATATCAAAATTTAAATATTTTTCGAGTCCCATAGTATTTATCCAATCGGGTTCCAATATATCTCCCAAATTCGTTAGCCGCTGATTAGTCTGCACTCCTAGCCAATTTAGTGCTTTCTTGTTTTAAACTATAAAATAATCCAAGCATCGGATCCATGGTAGAATTGGTAGAAAACGATGAAGAATCCGAATTCGTTGAAACATTTTTTGAAGCATATTTTTCAAAATAAAAATCATACAATGCTCTAAAACTTTTGTTAAAATAATCTATTGCTTTTTTTGCAAAGAAACGTCATCTTGTTGCAAATCCAAATTAATAGAAATCTTTTCGATATGTAGTTCCACTCTGCTAATGTTAAAGCATGGGTTCAATGAGGCGGCACAAGTAATTACCGGTAGAAATTCTTTGAAATATTTATTAAGTTTTTCTTTCATGGGTTGAACTATACTTGCAAATAGTGGACCATTATATTTGTATTCGCCTAATATTGGACACATCATCTAAAGTTGGTTGAGTACAAAATGACTCATGCAATAATAAACACCCCATAATAAAGTTGTTGCATTTTTTAAAACTTCGGTTAAATCGGTTATTTGTTGAATAGTTTGCCAATTGTCGACCGAAAATGGTGTCATATGCGAACGTTAAAGTCTGGTCCCAGTGTCTCATAATACATTAATGTTGGATGATATTATATCTTGGTTAATCTCATATGGTAAGTCTCCAGCACCTCAATGTATAATTGCTAAGCTAGCTTTTGCGGCGGCCTCTTATTTCATTTGGCAAGAACGGAACCCGAAGTTATTTAAGCATACAAAGAGATCCATCGAACAAGTGGTTGACAATATTATTTCTACAGTTAGGCTGAAGCTCCAAACATTTAAATTCAAAAGAACTAATGTGGAGAGTGTTCTTGTTAGATGGAAACTCCCAAAGTCCCTCCTTATGGAGAACACAACGTGACATGTTATAGAGTGTAGTCGTTTGGTTTTGTTGATATATGTTATTGTTTTAATAGGCGACTCTTTGTTTTTACAAGATTGGCATGTCGATCTTATTAGGAGTGGTTGGAAGCACTATTGGTGCGTTGTTTTGTAATAGTCAATATGGCGCTTTACCATATTGCCTGAACCTCATTGATACAAATTTACCAGGGTAAGAACCCTTTACCCAAAAAAAATTAAAGGCCTAAGCTGCTTTCAGATAATATACGCCTAAATGAAATTATGGAAAATAGACGATAACATGTATATAATGAGCTCATAACACAACCATAAGAAGGAATTTTGCAACTTCTGTACCATCCGATCCTTTTAGGGTCAATAGATCATTCAAAACATACAAATCTAGGAAACATTAATAAATTATATGCTTGACATATGCATAGCATATAATACCATTGATTGCCATTAAAAGTAACTACATTAACTACATCCAAGAGTTGATAGACGGGTATCAACGTGAGCAGAAGTCAAAAAAACTGAAAAAAGGAAAATATCAATCGTAATGTCTCTTTTCCCCTTTCGTAACCATGTATAAAAGCATGTTTTTCACTGGTAACTGCACCCAACTGATACAACTTTTGACTTGATTCAATATAAGACCGCCAGAATCTACATGAAAATGTGATTCTCATGTAATTGCAGCCACAGCATAACATACACCTGAAAAGCCAACATCATGACTATAAGTTATACCAGTTTCAGGCACATGTGCAGCATTGACCATATTACTAGATTGTAATACCAGATATATTGAATTGGGAATACATGATTGGAAATCTTGATCAAAACTCAACTAAAAAGAAGATATAAATACAAACTATATCCTGAATCTGTTTGTCCCAGACTATTTTATGTATGAACTATATCATTAATTAGTTTGATCCTAGGCTCTAAGCACACACAGTGTCCCTCATTACGAACATGCACATATACTTCAAGAACTACCCGATCAGATGAAGAACTGTGTCCTTGAGTTTCTCAAACCAAAATCGTAGCATCACCACCGCCATATCTCTCTTTAATATTCGAGATGTGTACCAACTGATATGGGGACAAAATTCTTACTAAAAATCTAAGATGCGTCTTGACTCAGATGGGTACAAGCATTTACTATATCAGACCTAAGATGTGTACCAGCTGAAAGTTACTATAAACTTGACAAGATTACCTTGTAGAAAGGTAAAAGTTGGTATCATCTATCTGTGAGTTTGTACTTTGTGCAAGCTCATTTGCTATCAAACTACTAATTAATGTTGTTGTGACACTAATAGAGTTTCAGAACACTAAGCCGGATTCTTATGTAATGATGTTATCAAACTTTATTGGTTATAAGTTATCAAACTTTTAATCGTTCTGTTTACAACCAGCATTTGGTGGTAAGTTACTAATAATGATGGATCTGCTGAAGAGTAAACTAAGTGGCAACAATAAATGTTATGTGCTGCAAATCATTGATCACCTTGACGAGGAATCTGTTGGTTCTGTCAAGAACTTCCTCTACAAAATGCGGGGAGAATTGACTCAAGAGGCAGATGATCACAAGCCACATTAGGTAGCTCCAAAACAAATCTACACGCACACTATTGAGGAATCACTGAATTATTTCAGCGGACCAGCTAAAGCTTTTGTACTGCAGTAAGCAGCTTGTAGGCTCAGTTTCTAATGGATTATACAAGCTGGGATACATACTTGATAAGTATTATGTTCTATACGCAACCTTAAAGTCATCTATTCACCTATGGTACATGTCTTCTTGACATATATCATGTAGTCACAAATAGCTAGCCTCAACCTAAGCTATTCTTATTCTTATTCTTATTCGGTTTAATATGTTATCCCCCAACCCAGTCCCAATTTTTATGCTTATTCAAGTTAACCCAATAGGTATTGAATACTAGTTCTCTGATTGCATGTTGATTATTTGGACTACAGAACTTTTCGTTGGACGGACCCGCAGCCTAATAGAACAGTGGTTAAGTATATGTGCATGACTGACACCATCTGTAATCCTTGAAATGATGGAGTTCAAGGATCTTACAAGTACCTTTTTTAACGGCTGATAATTTTATTAGGATCTAGCAAAGAGCCAGAGCCAAACAAAAGAGATTACAAACGGGTGTTACAAGATGGGATGAAATTATTAATCCACATGGTCCAAGAAGTACAAAATTTCTTACTCTACATACTGATTTAGCATCCACCAATCGTTCTTGAAAAACCATTGATGTAGGTTATTAGTGTGCCATAATCTTGCAGTTTAACGCAGTCTTCCAACTGACTACTAAATGTCATATGATTCACCTAGTGTTATAGGATGGCAAAGCAAACTACTGTAACCTATAGATTCACGAATTTCATCTAATACTCTTTGATTATATAGACTGAAAAAAGAAGCAACGTTGCGGTGACGGAAAAAAGGACTTAACCGTCATATTATAAAAGCATATAAATTCCATCCAAACAATGCAATCTAAATTGAGCACAATCAACTGCTTCCAAAATATTTTCCACAATTAAATGTCGGAAAGAAACCATACCAACCTAATAAAACCAAACTTTGGTGCTGTTTGGTTTGGCTAGGGTGTAAACAATCCGAGTCGAGCCGAGTACTGCCAAGCTTGAACAGCTCGACTCGAGCTCGATCAAGCTTTTAATTTCATGCTAGAGCTCGGCTCCCTTTCTAAAACTCGAGCTTGAAACTCGACTCGAGCTCCAATGCGTGTACCTTTCAAGCTCGAGTTCGATAAATACTCAGACATATTTTGCTCAACTCGACTCGCTTAGTAACAATATCTAAGTAATTTTATGCATATAAAGGAGTATACATGTAATTTTACCAAAGCTAGATACGGCTCGCAAGCCTCACGAACCGAGCATTCTGAAACTCGAACTCAACTCGAGTTCGTACTCGAGTAGCTCGAGGTCGACTTGATTAAGGTTGAGTTGATTTCGAGTATTTTCCAAGTCAATCTCGAGCTGCTCACGAGCTGTCTCGTCTCGTTTACACCCCTAGGTTTGGCTAATGGTAATAGGAATAAAGTAGTGGGTCTCATTCCTAAGTAAACTGTTTGGTTAATGGAAATGAGTTTAAAAATCAGCTCTAAACCCATAGATATGGGAATACTCTAAACCTATCTATAGAGGTGGGTTAATAACTTGGCTTTAAACTACATGTCCAGCTTGAACTAAATAAATGTTATTCTTCCCTCTCTCCTATTAATCACCACCAGACTTATGTCATCAAACAAACCAAGCAGGGGAAAATATTACGTCTCATAGAGAACAATCGATCCAAATAGGGTCCAAATGGTGCAACATCCCCTCACATGTTATAACAACAAATGTTATACAATATGGCATGCATTGTTTGACTATGTTTTCTGCAATAATCCGTCATTAGTGTGTTTCTGTATGATAATCTTAAGAAGTTAAAATAAGGGTCCAACAAACCACGCTCAAACCTATGATTTGCCAACTAAAGTGACAGGAATCCCAACCTAATAGATCCTACCTTTGTCTATATAAAACAAGTAAACATCTCAGTGACATCAAGTTAGCAACATTGCAGATAAGAGTCTTAGTTATATAAACATACAAAAGTAATGATAAACAGAAAAATAATTTAATCATCATTCATTAAAGCATAAAAATATCAAAAGAAGCCATGTAACCAAACTTCGTGCATCAAATCAACGAAACATCCCATGACACCAAATTTCACATATTTCTGTATTAGTCTATCATTTAGCAATTGGCGGCATAGCATAAAACAGTTAACAAACATAATATTCATATAGATACGATCCGAACAATGTAAACTTAATCAAAACACGAAACCATACCAATGCAATCTACCGGTGAATATTAAGCATAGCCTTAGCTTCCCTCTCTTCCTCTAACAACTCCTCACTCGCATACTTACTCAACAACTCCCTCTTCTTCTTCTCCAAAACCATCTTCTCGATCTCCTTCTCATCCGGCAACGGCACATGAACAACAAACTCCTTCTCTTTCTCCTCCTCCATTTCCCTCTCCCTCTCCCTCCTCTCTTCCATAACCACATCCTCCTCCTCCTCAAACAAAATCCCCGTAACCACACCCTCCCCTTCCACACCACCACGTCCCACATTCGCCACGTCACCACTCTTAACCATTTTCCGCGCCTCCTTTTTAATCTCCTCCAACCTCACCCACTCGGCTACACTCTCCGCTCTCATCCGTTCCTCCGCACCTCTCTCCACTTTCTCCAACACCCCGTCCTCGTCATCCCTATAACCATAATAACTCGCGTCAATCCGTTTATAAATATCATACCTACTCCTCCGCTTCCGCAACTCCGGAGGCTTCTCAAACAACTCCTTCACCCCTGGAAGCTTCTTCGCCGCACCGAAATACCTATACCCCGGCCCGCGCCCACTCGGATTCGGCACGTCGACAATATTCCCTTCCAAATCCGTCATTTTCGCCGAATACTTACTAAAATTCTTCCCACCTAATTCCACAATACGTTTCTCCCAATGCACTTTCTCGCGAATGAGTTTATTAATCTCGTCGTTTAAGTCGCGTAAACGGTGTTCGCCTAAACCTTCGTTTTGAATCTCGGCGACTTTTCGGCCGATTTCGCGCATGATTTGCTGACGCCACTTGTCGGCTTCGTTTAAGTCGCGACATTCGGAAGCGAGGAAAGGACGGCGTTCTTTTGGTTTCTTTTTTTCTTCGGATTTCATTGTGATGAATCTATTGAGCATTGATTGAGCTTTTTCTTCGTTACGCGCCATTGTGATTGATGTGATGAGAATCAAAGACCTAGCTTAATTTTATATGAATTTGATACTCGTAAACCCTAATTTTGAGTCTGGGGTGAAGGGGGTGAAGATTGGGGGAAAGTGAAGGGATTTAAGGCGGTTCTTGGTTGTTACTTGTTTGGCCCCTGAACTATTAAATTTGTAATAAAAACAAACGCCAATGTATCTATAGTCTAAAAAGTTGTGCCTTTAAGTCTTGTTGAAGATATTTGTGAGATATATTGTGAAATAGGTATAATAAAGGTCCGGGAAAATTGAGGTTCAAAAAACCTTTTATAAAAGCCTAAGGGGGGAGGGAGTGGTACCCTAGTACCCGAAGTGCCACGTCACCTCTATCCAATAAAAACCCTCCAACTCAAAACTACCCAATTCTACCCTAACACTACCTTTCACAAAAAGACAAAATAAATATAGAGAAGAAAGCTTACTAACCATCGGCTTGTGAAACCGATTTGTATACCCGAATCATGTACCCGATTGACTGGGGACGGTGTACCGGAAATACCCGAGTATACCCGAATCATACCCGACCATGCACTCCCTCCCCCTAGGGCGTGTTTGGTTCACTTAATTTGGGTAGTTTTGGGATGTTTTGAATTTAAAGTTTTGGCTTTATCGTGTTTGGTTGTCTTTTTAAGGGGTTTTAAAGTACTGACATTCTTTAATTTGGTGGGGTTATAAAAACGTAGGGTGGAGGCCAGTTTTAAAACACGGAGTCAATATTAGACAACTATACCCTTCTATCTCCTAATAATACATATATCTTCCACTCTTCCCCACCCTTTCTCATTCATGAAAACCCAATATACATAAACGAACACCTTATCTCTTAACAGCAACAAATTCCACCAAAAATTTCCCTTTTCTTTCATTCTCTACAAGTGTTTGATTTATTGTTTTCTCAGTTTTTGCAGCCGTTTAATCTCATATGATAGTCGCATATCTAGTGTCTTGGATAGTTGCAAACTTGCAGATCTATTGCTTGGTTCAAGAGATGACATCTCAAATAAAAATCAATTGTATTTGTTCAAATCAAATAAGTTGGGAAATAGTGTTTTTATTGCTCCAATCTTATATATGATGTTTTACATTTTATATTGATTTGTTCCTATTTTTTTAAATATAAAACAAAAGGTTGATTTGTTCCTATTGATTTGTGTTTTTGATACTTCACGATGAAAAAAGATACCAGCCAAGAACATGGCTTTCAATTTTGAAACAAACAAAAAAAAAACATAAAAGGGACAATCTCGTCATTTACTAGTATTTACTTTGCAATTCTTTTTGCATATATGCGTCAACCAAACGTGATGGAAAGTTGTAAAAACAAGTATTTGAGACCCCTCAAGCTTTGAAATACTCCAATGTTTTAAAACCAATGAATTCAAATTTGTGAACCAAACGCCCCCTAACTGTGTTTACATTTGATTGGTTGTTAATAGCTATATTTAGAGAATAAGTGGTTTTCTTTATTGAGTTGAGATCCTTTGAAAAGTGAAAAAAATTAAAAATTTTAGAAAGCTTATCATTGAGTGACATGTGTCCTCCACCCAATCTTTCCATTTTTTCTTATTAAATTCGGTTAGGGACATTTTGGTCATTTTAACTCATTTTTTTATTTCACCCCAAAACTTCAAACATAAATAATTTTTAAACGACAAAATTTTATGAAAAACCGATTTCACCAAAAAATTTAAAATTTAATTCTCTTTAATTTGGTATGCATTATGATATATAAATCTCAACTTTTTTTTCCAACTTTTTAAGTGGGTGTTGATTTTCTTAAAAATTTTGGCATTTTCTGCTCTAATTTTGACTAGTTTAAAAGCCGAATTTTACAAAACTTAAAACATGAAAATTGTAGGCTTTTGACCATTCTTTATCCAGAAATTTAAATCACTCAAATCTGATATGATATGAGTGAGATATTGCACGTTAATGTTGACGTTTTAGTCATATTTAGTGCGTACAAAGTGTTTGATAAAATGCCTAAAAGAGATTTTACTTATGAAAGTACATTCAAATGTACTAATTGGTATACAAAAATACATCTTTTGTTATTTCTATTATTTTTGGTTTATTTTGAACTGATGAACAACCAAATGATAAACTGGTGAACATTGTGACCATAACTGATGAACATTATGATTTTTTCGACAACTGATGAACATTATGATTTTTTTTAATACCGATAAATTGATGAACAAAATTTAAGAGAACTGATGAATAACTTGTTTTATTGATGAACAATACTAACTGATGAACAAGACTAATCGATGAACTGATGAACAACTAACATATGAACATTGCGATTTCTTTTAGACAACTGATGAATACTATCAAAAATAAATGCTGAACATTATGAAAAATAACTGATGAACGTTATAAAAAATAACTGATGAACAATATAAAAAATAACTGATGAACTAATGAACATTACTATTTTTTTTTAAATTACTGATGGAAAAGACTAAATAATAAAAATTCATTATTAGGCTGTTTTGTTCATCAGTTAGTGTCGGTTGTTTTTCAACTTTTTTTCGTTCATCAGTTAGTGTCGATTGTTTTTCAACATGTTTTTGTTCAGCAGTTATTGTTTTTTGTTCATCAGTTAGTGTCAGTTATTATTCATCATGTTTTTATCATTAAATATTGTTCATCAGAAGTATGTCTTGTTCATTCGTTAATACTAACTGATGAAAAAGGTTAACTGTTAGGAATTAGAAAATTCCATAGTGAAGTAGCGGTCACCCCAAATATAATCTAGCATAAGTTAGCTCGTAGACATATCGTTATTTACTGTTTTATTAGTTAGTTATTTAGTTTAGAGTAACACCGTGGAGGAAGGACGGGTCTTTACCCACTGTATGCCTGATCCACAGTCCGAAGGAGGACGTTTAGTTTGTAACTATAAATACTCTCTACCTCCCAAGGTAGAGGGTTGGACCTTTCATTCATCTTAATCTAACCTTCTATGTTTTCTTTCACTTTCTCTCTCTAGAAAGGCTCCCACTTTCTCTCTCTAAAACCTCTAAACAATTCGACCCATATTATTGTTTGTTATGTGTTTATGAAATCCAATATTTAACAATTGGTATCAAGAGCCATGGTTAGATCATCTCTTACATATCTTTGGATTTCTAGTGGTTTTAGGTGGTTTTTGAGTTTGAGAAAGTTTAGTGGTTTTTGCATAATTTGGTGGATTTCTAGTGTTAAAGTTTGGATTTTGATTGTACTTTTGTATTTAGGATCATCACAAGTGTTTAGGTTTTGATTTGGAAGGCTTGAATCATCGTGGTTGGGTTGTTTTGGATTGAAAAGTGTGTTTTTAAAGTTTTTCTAGCTAGCGACTTGAGCTACGGACTTCTTTTCTTGGTAGCGACTTGGTTTGTACAAAGGTAGCGAGTTATAGTTGTTTTTGGTAGCGACTTGTCCTAGCGACTTGTCTATTGAGACAAGCCGACAAATAGTACAAGTTAGTGGATTCTCCACTATGGCTAGCGACTTGGTGAGGTTAGCGAGTTGCTTCAGAAATTGTTAGCGAGTTGTAGTGTAAGTTGTTAGCGACTTGATACTAGCGACTTGGACACTTAGCGAGTTGTTCTTTAGCGACTTGTCTGCTTAGCGATTTAGTGTTAGCGACTTGGACCTTAGCGAGTTGCTCTTTAGCGACTTGACTGTGTAGCGACTTGGTGCTTTAGCGACTTGTGTCCAGCGACTTGGGTCCTAGCGACTTGGTCTTAGCGACTTGGTTCAAGAATTCTTAGCGACTTGTTGACTTTTCCTGACAAAACTTCAAACGGCTATAACTTTTGATCCGAACTCCGCTTTTCAGCGTTCTACCCATCAAAACGACCGTGAGAACGAGGAGAATGTCACGCCGAATAAACTAAAGGGTCGACCTTCGAGGGCTAAATCCGCTCAATGAAGTTATTTAGGTTTTTATGTTTTAGACCTAAAATTATCGGGAAAATCGTGCATAAACCAATCCAAATCTCAACCAAACAACATCTCTGCTAACCCTACAAACATTTATATGTCCTAACACACAATTGTCTATCATTTTGACAATCCATCAGCCATCTTAACACGTTCCATTGGTCATTGCTTAACGGTTTGGTCTTGATTTTAGTAAAATCCCGCGAAAGATTCTATTTCTCGGTTTAAATCATAGACTTGTAAAATCCCGTGGATTCATCAACATCATGTCTTACACTCTTGATTCAGTGATTTCAGAAGTACTCAAACTGTATGATGCTGTAAACAACCATGAGAATATTAGCTATACTGAACGGTTACAGATGATGGAATCAATCAATGATGATTTGAGTTCTTCATGCTCCGAATCCAATAAGAAAGATTTGCACCTATTCAGGATACGAATGTCATGCAAAAGGAAAGCAAAGATTGAACCTTATCAACAACTTCACTCTCACCTCATGTTACTTCTTCCCACATCAATGGAACGAACATGTATTGCCCTCTTCCGTCAAGACTTATCCACATTAACAGGAACTTTGCTGTTAAACCTAGAGCAATTGGAGATACAACTTGACAAAGAGAAGGTTCATAAGGATAGTTCCAAGTTGCACTTCAAGTGATCTACAAACACTTTCACCATTCATTAGAAGGAATTCACATCTGATTATGATCAAGACATGACTGAAATGTCCTTCAAGACACACACTGGAATGGAAATTAGCGTGTTCACGGAGACACTTATCCATCTCATGGATAATGTAGAGAAGTATATTGAGGAAGTTACTCAGAAAGATGAAAATGTAGATGAGAGTCGGGCACAGTTGAGAGATATTTGTGATAAGTCGGGTGATGTATCGAAGGTCGGGTGTTGCTTTGAATGCAATATCGAAACAACAAAGAATGATGTAACCAACTGCCAGTAATCCTCACACAAGAAGTGGATGCTGTGATCAGAAAGGTGAATGAATCTCGGGTACAATCAATGAATTGTTGTGTTGAAACCGGTATGGCACCGTGATGTTGGATCATTGACACTAAATACGAGGCTCAGAGACAGATAAGCTTGAAACAGCAACGGTTCATGACTCTTGTTACACATGATGGATGCAGATATCGACCGAAATTGAACAGAGTCATGTAATGAGGTACCCTTTACTGTTCAACACAATGCATCTGCTAAAGTACTTAAACAAACTGATCATGATGCTGAACATTACTTTGATAAATCTTCTCAGAATCGAGGCTGAGTCCGAAATTAAGTGTTTCAAAACAAAAGATATGGTTGACAAAAGGCTTTTGATGAACTTTCAAACAAATTCTCAAATCTTGAAAAACATTGCATTTCACTTGAAATTGCGATACAGAGTAAAGAAGAAAGTTTTCAACTTAACAAACCATGTAAAAATCCGGAACTTCCTGAATTCCGTGAATTTTTTGAAATTAACACTTTGAAAGCTCAGCTTCAAGACAAAGACTCAACCATTTACAATCTGAAGAAACATATTTCTGTCTTGAATGATAAAAGTAATTTAGTCATGAATACACAAGACATTGATGCTACTATAACAAGAAATAATGAATTGTCAATTTATGTGGCTAAATTACTAAAGGAAAATGAGTCTTTGAGAAAGCATCACTTAGAACTAAGTGACTCACAATGAAGCTAGAACTAATTCAATGGAACAAACAAACCCTTTAATAGCAAAGATTGATGAACTCAAAGCTCAACTTCAGGAAAAGTGTTTCACCATTGTTGCCTTAAAGAATGAGCTTAGAAAAACCGTAGGGAAAAGTGTGAACACTAAGTTTACAAAACCATCAACCTTGGGGAAGCCAGTTTCTCATCCCACTAGAGACCGATCCGTTGTTAGGCAGCCTACTTCATTTAAATCTGAAAGAACAAAATTTTCAAAAACACGGTTTGCCTCCCAAGTTGATGAGAAACAAGTTTTGTCAAAACCAGTCACTTCACCAGAGTTACCTAAGAATAAGGCTTCTAGCTCCGTTAACTCTCAACGCGTAGCCACGTTCTACTCCAAACCTCTAGGATTAGTTCGAAAACAGTATCAAAACCAAGCATTAAAACCCAGAATTCATATGATATAAATGACTTGTGGAAGAACTATTATCTAGAAAAAGCTAGGAAAAAGGCACAGATTCGAAAAGACAGAATTTTAGGTGCAAGACCTAGGGTGAGATTTCAAGGCACTGCTAGTAGTTGTAAACCACTACCTAGGAACACTCAAAAGACTAGGGATTGGCGTGCATCTAAGAGCAGCTATGTGCATAAGAATGCTAAGCATGTAGAAAACAAAACTAGAAATTCTGAGTCTTTTCCACATAAGAAACATTTTCCTAATTCACATGCCAAGGTACAATCCACTAAGACTACCTACATGGCTAAGGTTCAACATGTTATGATGCAAAACAAACCTAAAACTTCGCCTAGATGGATACCAACTGCTAAATCCGTGGAAACCAGGAATAAGAAGCCTAACAATCCTAGACCTTGCCATAAGTGGATACCGTCTGGTAGAACGTTTAAGGATGTTGGACTTAGGTGGATACCTACAGAAAGATTTTACCAATGGCATTCTCAATGTTGACCGTGAAACCCCAAAGGGTTTGGATACTGATGTCACTAACCAAAATATATGCAATCAAGTTTGTAATATTAGTGCAGGTAGTCCTTACTTAGTTGCATATACTTCGATCCTTCAATACATGGACTGGCTTAAAGTATGGATAACAAAAGGATTGATATCTCATAACTCACGGGTTCAAGTTACTCAACATTGATATTCAATCGGCAATGACGTCTGCTCACATCATTCAGGCCTCGTACTTCATCATTATGGCGTCTGCAGATAACACTTCAGGCCCCGTTCCTCAAAGAAAAGTAAAGTGTACGCTTCAAAGGCGCTTTATCTTCAAAGAAGAGAAATCTTCATGTTTATGACCATTCTCATCGACATTCTTCATCAACAAGCTTCATGTTTCTCCCATGCTCATTCAGCCATCAAGTGGATCTACATTCATTAATGTATATTCTTATTCACTTGCTAAATCAAAATGGCAACTTCGGATGCAATTTTTGAGGGGGAAGAGAAGAGTTAATATACTACATGATGATGGATGTTTGAATAATGGTAATACGACTTAATGTTTGATGAGTAAGAGTGAATATACTAAATGATGATGGATGTTTGAATAATGGTTATACGACTTAAAGCTTGATGACTCTCCTCCAACGCCTAATGTTTCACTCACTAAGGATAAATGGGATTTATTGTTTGGGATTCATTGGTTCAAGATATGTTTGATGAGTATTTACAACCGCTAGCGAATATTTGATGATCATCAAAGAATATGTGATTCATGAGTTCAAGATATGTTTGATGATCATCAAAGAAGTACAACTCAGACTACTCAAAAAGCCCTATCTCCAGCTATTCCTCAAGGCGTTGATAATGATTATCATAATATTGCAGTTGCACTCATGAATAATGATCCGCTCTTTGGTATTCCTTTGCCAAATCTTCACGGATTATTGTTCATGAATAATGATCCACTCTTTGGTATTCCTTTGCCAAATCTTCATGGATTATTGTTCCTCACATCGTGCATGCTATAAATCAACCACATGAACTTCAAGGAAAATGTCTACCTCATCCGCTCGAAGTTATTGGTGTATCCTCCAGATCAGACTCTACATGAATACTTTTAGGAAGAATACATTGATGTTGAGGCATCATTTGTTCCGGTTCATTCAGGGGGTGAATGTACATCCGGTTGTATGTTTATTCACATGTTGGGCATTTGACACAATTGATTACTTGAGTTAATCATTTATCACTTATTTGAGATTGAAGTTGACCTTCACAAAGGCGTGTTCTTATTTGATAACTTGCTCGGGCTTAAGAATTTGAGTTGAAGGCTTGGGTTATCTAGTTACCAGCAATGGAGTTGGATGGCTATTAGGAGTTACGTTGTTTTACTCATTGTCACATGCAGATGACGATGTGGATAATATCAAGAGGTGTTAATGTCTCATACCTTGTTTGAGTGTGAGTACTTAGAGATTTGTTTGAAGCATAGATTCTCGACACCGTTCTTCCATCTTTAAGTGCAAGCTTAAGACACAAATGCCGGGAATTCGACTTCAGTTTCAAGTTTGGTATATTGAGTTTTTCTTCAACAGTGGTCACTTCAAATTGTCTACATATGGGTTGATAAAGATAGTCCGAGAGAGTTTATGTAGCAGTTGATTCTCACAGGATTCATTTGGGCTATTTGAGTTCTTCTCACAAGATTTCAAGTTTATGGATATATTATGTTTTGCTGATTCTGAGGTATCAAAACCATTTGGGGAAGGATATATTATTCCAACTATTTGGGGGAAGTGGTCTCTGGAGACCTTTGGTTTTTGTTACTTCAATGTTCAGTTGGAAGAAATGTGAGAAGAATATTTGGAACGTGAGATGATACTGCCTATCGACATCTTATATTCGGTTTATGATAAAGTGCTTCCGGTTATATGCACAACATGTTCACTTGATCGAGCTAATTCAGTTATTTCAGAGTTGACATCCACAGAGATGATTAGTGACTCAACATGTTACATGGATGTCATCGTCTCTACTCTTGTTGGGTACATGTGTACATTATGTGCTGATTGGTTATATGTTATATAACTGGAATGCACTTGGTAAAATGAAGATTTTGATATATTGTTCCCCTAAATAGACAACTGGTCAATCTCGAAGAGTAAGGTGTACATCGAAGACGCACAACAGGTTCATATGATTGAAGTTCATCAGTTATTCCGGATTTGATAACCACTGATACGATCTATGTTTCAACTTGTTACGTTGGTGTTCTCGTGTTCTTCGGGGTGCAGAGCTTCATTCAATGAGACTGTTTTCATTCATTTCTACTTCGTGGAAAATGGTCTTTATACTAAGTTTTTTTATGGATTGAGGGGAAGCTACCAAAGACTCACTTGTTGAAGGCTCAAGTTCTTTCGACGATTCAAGAGCCTCGAATGCTTTGGTGGTGGAAGTTTAAGAGATGATGACTTCTATCTTCTACAAAGTGCTGAACGATTTCCTTTTTTTGGTACTCGTATCATCATCCTCTTAAACTATTTCTCTATATTTGTATATATTTATCAAAAACCAAATACAAAAATATAAAACCAACAAAAAGAAAATAGAAAAATATAAAATCTTCAAAAGCCCATAAAAATCAGAAAATTGAAAAATACCAAAAATATTGTTTTCTCAAGACATGTCTTCTGGTATCGATAACATCTACGGTCTTAGAAATGTCATTCAATAATGGCACGGGACTTTAGATGAAGTTCGAGCAGGAGGTGTAAATATTCCTTTCTAAACATGTCTCAAAAAAAAAATGGCTTACAGTTATTTTAGACTGTAACCCGGGCTTCAAATGATGGCTTGCAGTTACTTCAGACTGTAACCCGTGCTTAAAACTATGGCTTGCTATTATTTCAGATAGCAACCCGCTCTTCAAGAAAGGAAAGTGTTGCGCTTAACCAATTTTCAAATATTTCGTGCACTTATCCTAAAACAATTTGAGGAAAGTATGTCGAAGGATCTGCTGTTCCTACACAAATGTTTTTCCGTCTAAAATTCTTCAGAAAAATATTTGTTGTTTTAAAAATGGTGGAAAATGAGTTGCTTAAAATCAATCAGATTCAGAGTTCTTATAAAATTTGCAAACTCAATCAATGACTTCAAAGACTTTTAAAATCTTTTATAAAATGAGTTATTGGTTGAGGGGAGAATGTTTTCAAATCTATATCTTCTAACGAGCTTTCTTAATTATCCTAATATGCTTAATTAAAATGATGTTAACCTATGTTGAAGGACTAGGTGCCAAGGATATGATTGCTAGGATTAGATGATTAGAGTTTGATGAACACATTTTTCCCATACATTTAAATGATCTGATTGATATGTTGCATTGACTTTTATTAGTCGATTGTTTGGGTGATGTCGACCACCATATATCAGTATGTGTGTTCACTAACGTATGCAGGTATATTGGTTATAAGAATGTTCCCGATCCGGATCCCACAAATGAATATGATTGGATGCCGAAAGGAAAGGGTAACAATATCTTGGGTTGAAAAATGAAGAAACGGAGCTTAATTGGACTTCTATGGAGAGTTGGCATAAATGCAACATAAGAGGTCTCACTGCATCAGCAGATGGTTTTCTTCTAAGTGATTGAAGAAACGGAGCTTAATTTGACCTCAGTTGGCATTCAAAATGCAACATAAGAAGAAGTCTCACGCATCGCAGATGGTTATTCTTCCAAACCCTACAACAACAACAACGGAAGCTTCTCAACCGCTAACGTATCTTTATGCAGGATACCATTTTTAAACAATTTTTGAAAAATTTGAATAAATTGTTTTGAAAATGGAAAATATCGTTTTGAAAATTTATTGAGCTAATCTTTGAAAATCACCGAACTTCATTTTATCAAAACTTAAGTCACTCAATCATCGACTACTGTCATGATTTGAGGGGAGAGTGATTTTAAATAAAATTCTTTCAAACGATATTTCTTCATAAAAGTTCGGTTTGTACGTTAAAATGTGGTGATCTAAAGATTTAATGTTATGTCATGGCATGATTTTTCTTTGGAATCAAGGTCTTTCAAAATGAAATTTTTTCTGTTCTTGTTTGATTGTGAAATTGTTTTGTTTTACTTAAAAGATCTCATAAAACAATCATACCCGATACTAACAATCTTTAATGTCTTAAAATGGTCCTTATCTGTCATTTTTCAAAATTAAATCTTGCCACGTCTTTCCCTAAAACTTTCTAAATGATTTAAATCAATTGGGATCCAAAACCCTAATTGGTTTGAAATTTTTGATCAAGGGAGAGATCGTGATTTAAATCTCAAATCTGTTTTAATGGAATCGGTTTTAGTCCTTTATAGGCACTCCTGGCTCCATGTGCCAAACGATTTCAAATACACAATGCACATGTTGAGGAGGAGGATTTATCCAAAAACCCGATGAGTATTTAAACAAGGCCACATTTTCTCCCATGTTTTCTAAACCTAATTGAATCACTTGGGATCCAAAATCTCAAAGGGTTTGATATTTTTGATCGGGGGAGAATTTGTGATTTAATAACGAAATTTGATAAAAGGTGATCGTTCTGATTTAATTGTGCAGGCTCATTGCTCGCCATATGTGCTAAACGCTTTCGAATCTTGAAGCACATATTGAGGGGGAGCAAATAAACTATCGAGGTACGAAAGCTTTTTAAAGTATTCAAGGCTACATTTTCTCCCATGTTTTCTAAACCTAATTGAATCACTTGGGATCCAAAATCTCAAAGGGTTTGATATTTTTGATCGGGGGAGAATTTGTGATTTAATAACGAAATTTGATAAAAGGTGATCGTTTTGATTTAATTGTGTAGGCTGCTCTCTCATATGTGCTAAACGCTTTCGAATCTTGAAGCACATATTGAGGGGGAGCAAATAAACTATCGAGGTACGAAAGTTTTTTAAAAGTGATTTATAAAGTACCTTGATTGAGTTTTCAAATGGTTTTCTTAATGGCTTTTGTGGTCGTGGATGTGCTTCAAAAGAACTCTTGCCTCTATGTGATAAAATGATTTTAAATATCCTATGCACATATTGAGGGGGAGAATTTTACCAAAGAAATTCAAATGGCTTTTTCTAAGGAAATTGTGATCAAGAAATTATTTCAAAGAAATTATTTCAAAGAACTCTTGCCTCCATGTGCCAAACAATTTTAAATCATATGCACATGTTGAGGGGGAGCATTTTCTAAATGATCAAAACTATTAAGGTACAAAATGCTTTGATCTCGTATCACAAGTACCTTGATTGTTTTTCCAAATGATTTTTCAATTGGTTTCAAGGAAGAATGAACTGTACCAAAAGACCGACCATTTTACTTTATGTATAGAGTTATAAGGATGGTTAGGTTAGGTATTTGTTCCCACGATCCCGCCAGAGCCGGAGGGATCTACCCATGGACAATCCACTAGATAGTGTAGAGTCCTTAGGTATATTGAAAAAAGAAGAAAAGTGAGATATGGTAAAGAGTGCGGACGAGACGAGCTAGTAATCGGAATAAACCCAACAAGGTTCTAGTAATGAAGTCTCGTAAGCACCTGAAGGGTTGAAGAATGAAAAAGAATTGAATGTAAAAAAGGGTGAAAAGAAATAGCCCTCCATCAATTCAGCCTTAGGGCAGAAACACGGTTCAATACATATGCTACTGGTGGTTACTAAGGTAACACCGGTATTGAAGACAAGTCGTCATGGACCCAGTGACGCACTGCACTAAACTTCCCAAGCCACTCAAGTTCCTCTTAAAAGGACTTGTTTCATTCTCACTGGGGAACCGACATTATCTATCGACTTTCTCTTAGAGATTGTTGATATTGAAGAAGGATACCCTCTCCTAGTCTCCCGATAGGAACCAAATGTGCACTATTGAGTCTAGAGCCAAGAGATCATCCACAATATCTCATTAGGACACTAAATTCTTGAAGACTTGCTGTTTCACATAATGTGGAAAGTAAGAATATATTAAGAGTCCTACGCATTATCCTTGTGGTAATTGCCAGAACATCCGAGTGATATGTGACAATATTCACGATGAAGATGGAAAGCCTTCTAGAGCCAACATCAAACAAGCTCTTGGTGGGTGACATGTGAGATCTTGCAAAAGATCAAGCTTGTGACAACTGGATAGAAACAATAGGGAGATTCATTCTTGAATCAACCTTGGTCCAGGAATGGAATTGACAAATACTTTTGGAAAAACCGTTCGATGTGCAAACCTTCTTTCTCTAGCACGTCGAATGTGTATTCATTTTCAAATTCAAAAGTATCTGATTGAAAAATACTTTTAGAAAAACCGCTCGATGTGCGAATCTCTTCTTTTCGCTAGCACGTCGAATGTGTACTCATTCTCTAATACAAAAGTATTTATGATTGAAAATTGATCTTTCTCATAAAACCTTCGTCGTATTGCAAAACTCTTTCTTCTAAGCAATACGCGATTGTTTTCAAATCATTTTCATCAATCGGTGAATCTCAATTCGGGTTCACTCACTCCGTGTTGTCTTCTTTGAGACGTTCCGGTTTGAGAACAGCTAGAACAGGTGCGAAACCCTATCAAGGAGATTCTTAGGAATCCTACCGATCACAGCAGATTTGTACTCGATCAGCGGGGAACCGTGGGCCGTGTACCTCAATTCAACGAAAGTGATCAAAGATACTTTCTTGTGTTTTATTGCTAAATTTTGTTTGCAGGTACATTTGGACGGTTTACTGATCGTAATTGAGGTCAATCCAATGCCACATGCTCACAAAGATCCACACTTAATTTGAAGAAATCATGAGTGCATATCTACATAACCTGGTTCTCGATATTTCATACTATGCTTCTGCTTCGCTGCCGCAAATATCATGAACCAGTAAGGCTTCCGCTACTCTGATGGAATGATGTCATGATTCAAAAGTGTGAGCATGTCGGTCCGAAAGTCACAACTTCACATGATGGCAACACAATAAAGGGTGATCCAGAGATTTACCGTGGCTGATGATCTCAATGAAAGCTCAAAGATCATCAAAGATGTGGATCTGTTAAAGGCCTCCACTGAAAGTACAAACCACTCGGACTATGAAGAGTCACTGCTAAAGCACAAAGATGCAGAAGTTGAAGAATTCAAGTCTACGAGCTCAAGACTGAAGATTAAATAGAATGTTAGGATTCAAAATGTAAAACATGGGGTGACCTCCCTTAGGGGAGATTGTTAGGAATTAGAAAATTCCATAGTGAAGTAGCGGTCACCCCAAATATAATCTAGCATAAGTTAGCTCGTAGACATATCGTTATTTACTGTTTTATTAGTTAGTTATTTAGTTTAGAGTAACGCCGTGGAGGAAGGACGGGTCTTTACCCATGTATGCCGATCCACAACCGAAGGAGGACGTTTAGTTTGTAACTATAAATACCCTCTACCTCCCAAGGTAGAGGGTTGGACTTCATTCATCTTAATCTAACCTTCTATGTTTTCTTTCACTTTCTCTCTCTAGAAAGGCTCCCACTTTCTCTCTCTAAAACCTCTAAACAATTCGACCCATATTATTGTTTGTTATGTGTTTATGAAATCCAATATTTAACATTAACTAATGAATAAAAACTAATTGGTGATATTGATGAACACAAGTAAAATGGGAAGAGAGGTGATGAACAAAATCTCGTTTTGATGAACAGAAGTATGTCTTGTTCATCAGTTAATATTATCCATCACATAATCAGTCTTGAACAAGATTATTAATGAACAAAGACTAATTGATGAATAATACAAACTGATGAACAAGATTAACTAATGAACAAAGACTAACTGATGAACAAAGATTAACTGATGAACAAAACATACATTTCTTTAAGAAAATTAATCGTTAAAAAACCTCACTTTTTGAATCTTACGTCAATAAAGTGATTAATAATGCGTTGTGGCAAAAAAATTTGAGCATTTGTCGCAATTTTAACACTAAAAATCTAAGTTAGACATTTCATCAAACATCTTGTGTGCAACAAATATTAGTAAAAAGTCATATTTAACGGGTGATATCTTACTCATATGACATGGGATTCGACTGATTCAAAAATCTGTGTAAAGATTGAACGAAAATATATAACTTTCATGTTTTAAGTTTTTTACGAATCGACATTTATGAGGGTAAAAAATAGGGATGAAAATGCTCAAAAAATAAAGAAAATTAACACCCATTTGATATGTAAAAAAAAAGTTTCAAAATTTTTAACAAAATTTATACCAAATTAAAGAGGATTAAATTTTATAAATTATGGTGAAATCGGTTTTTTCTAAAAGTTTATCGTTTAAGAGATACGTGTGTTTGAAATTTGAGGTGAAAAAAGAAAAAATGGGTCAAAAGACCATATTACCCCTGGACGAATGTTATGTATAAATTAAGGTGGGGGACACGTGTCACACTATGAATGGTTTTTTACACTTTTTAATTTTATCACACTTTGCAATAGATCCCCATTCTTTATTAGTAATGTGAAAAAAGTCTGAAAATCTTAAACATGGTTATGTTTGGCATTTTTGTAGAAACAATTGATAACCAACTTACTTTGAATCAATGTAAAAAGTTAATTTAAGATATGTGCAATTAGTGACTATATTATTAAAAAAATTGGGAATCATTGGAAAAAAGCAGAAGAAATAATGTGAATGATATAATTGAGACAGAAGAAAATTTTATATTTATACGGAGTATTAGTTTTGGTAATACACGTCAAGTAAAAACGTAATACAGGGTAAATAAATAGAATTGTGAGTATATTAAATCAAAAATTATGTTTAACCAAGGTTTTATAAATTTAATTAACACGTGTGGTGCGCATTAGCAAAACTCTTTTTAAAAACATGGTAATGAGAGGAAAGAAACGTGCGAGTGAAGTCGCAATGGGTTGGGCATAAGTATGTTTGGTTGATTTAAGGTCGTCATTTTTAGTATTTTACTATATTTTTTTAGTGTTTCGCACAATTAGAGATTGCGATTTGAATTATTCGTATTGAGATATACTATTGTATTACATCACCAGCAAACAAACTACAGAAACTAGTTGACAGGAAACATTTCAAATAACTTGATGATTGTTTAATGGGTACTCTCTATAGTAAGGTGTACATTTTGGTTAAGGTTTGACGACCGGTCAAACCCGAACCAGTTCGAGTCAACGAAAAAAAACGGTCGGGCCGGTTAACCGGTTCGGTTACAAACCGGCATCGAAGAGGAAAAAACCCAACCGGTTGAAACCGGTTTGGGTTACAGTTCCGGACATCTTGACCGGTTCGTTTTTTTTTTTTCGCCGTCGTTTGTCATCGTTTTTTGGTTCGTGTATTAATACTTCAACTTTTATTTAATAGAACGGAAATACAACTGAAAGAAAATACATCACACATTATACATAAACTTAAAACATAACACATAATAACATAAACATAAAACATCGATAACTCGATAAGCTACTCAACGTCGACTCGAGCCTGGAGTGCAAATACATGGCAATACTTCTGTGTGTAAACCCTCAACGCCGAGTTGGAAACGGGTTTCAATAAACATAAGCAATGCCTACTGATAACGCTCAAATTGTGCATGTTTTTAGTAGCGTTATCCATGCTTTTATGTATATTATTTGGTTATAATCATATGATTTTGTTGCTTAATCGTATAAAAGTGTGTATGCTAGTTCATTTATAGCCAAGTACAGGAAAGTGGAGAAAAAAACGCAAAAACAATCAATAAACGAAGATTTATGCATGTACGAAGAATTCCCGACAAAAGAAAGTCTTGTGGAGTAGATTCGTGAAGATAAAGTCATGAAGTTGTCACTCCAAAGAATCAAGGATAAAGTGCAAGAAGGAAAAAAGAAAGAAATGAAGAAATGAAGCTTAAACGAAGAAATATGGAAGAGTCGTTGTTCCCGACACACCTTCACCATTTTGTCCATATCTTGAGCATATGAATTCCGATTTAGATGATTCAAGCGGCCACGGAAGCGGAAGAGAAAGATCTACAATTTTGGCTTTTGACATTTTTTGTCAAATGGATCCAGCCGATCGGCTTGTGCCCGCAACCGAATCGGCTGGAGCATACGAGTTTTCTACAACTTCATCATGAAGCTTCTACCTTATTCCATTCGGTTCCAGGTCTTTCCTACATGGGATTCTAGGTCCTTCTAATCTAATTGGTGATCAAGAAATGCATTTATAAACCCTAGGCTTGGAAGGAGTATAAATAGACTTCATTTGTGTATGTTTTCATCATTCCAACTTGAGAGAACACATCTCACACCTCTTCTACCACCACTACTCTCTCTCAAAACCCAAAATTTGTCCATAAAATCCCAGGGAACTTTGGAGATCTAAGAAGTCATCATTTGGAGGTCAAAACATCAAGAAGTCATCACCAATACTTGAGGCATCATTACTACATTATTTGTAATCTTATTTCAATCATTGTAAGACCTTTAATCATGTTTTCTTATGTTCAAGTTTCTGAGTTAATGCCTTTGTGTTCGATAATGGAATTTTCTATGGAGTAGTTTTAGTTATACTTGTTTGGAATAATGTAGATACTGATATGGAGTGTTTGGTATTTTACAATATAGTTATATGATTTTGCTTATGAGTTTGTTTGAATTGATATGCGTTTAAATATCTTGTTGGTGAATCATAACCGGATTAATAGGCCGAAAGGATTTCTTGTTGTGATTTGTTCCAAATGTTAGCGCGCGTATATATTTGGTATTTCATAATTGACAACTATAAATAAACAAGTTAAATGGATTCATAAAGGTTTATTCAAGAGTATATGTCGAAAGGGCTCTTATGAACAAATTAGTAAAACTCGTATTTCACACAAATGGCGTATAATGACTTGGTTTATATTAACATTCATAGGTCAAAAGATTCCGTTAGTCTAAACCATGATATATGCAATTTCATGATATCACCCATTGAATTGGAATTGTATGAACTTTGATTTGTTTGCTATTGCTTAATATCTACCCGATACTTACATTCACTCCATTGATATTGATAGTAGTTCCAAACAAGTAGTTTTAATTATATTGATTGCAATCTTGTTTAATTTGCTTAATCATCATTTTAGCATTACTTGTTGCTTATATTGTATTTTAGGAAGTGACAACTTTCGTGTTACTTGTTATTATATAGATTCTTCACAATTGAAAACACCCAAATTCTAGTGAACGACCTCGGCTTACCAACCAAAACTAACTACATATGAAAGGGTCATACTTGCCCGTGTGTTCTTAGCTTTATTCGGTAATTCGTGTTATAAATTAAAACTAGTAGTCGCGAGACGCATCACCTACATTGAGCCATTTTCTTGCCATCCGACATTTGGACGTAGTTTTAGTTACCCCAAACATCTGGTGCACGGTCTGTCGGTTAAAAACGAACAATCACCGGTGTCGGGGCGGCGGAGGCGGTGCAGGATCTGCCATGTGAAATGCTTTCGGTTTTTTATTTTTTAGAATGTGTTTTGATTGTATAAAACATGCAAATATATAAAAACACAATCTATCTATTTATACTAATCTTACAATGGCAAACTTGTAAATATGAAGAAAAAAATCAAAATTTGAAAATTTACCCGCCTTCCCGCTCAAAGAAAATTCAAATTTTGAAAATTAAAAGAAACCCGGTTTTAACCAGTTAACAGGTTGTAAAATTTGAAATTTTTTTTGCCGCCCATTTCAAAATTTGAATTTTCAAAAAATAAAATCAGTTTAACCGGTTTGAAAATTTTAAAATCCTTCCCGCCCATGCCAAAATTTGAAATTTCAAAAAATTTAAGCCGGTTTTAACCGGTTAACAGGTGTGAAACTGGATTTTTTTCTTTGTTTTTCGTCGTTTATTTTCTTCGTTTTTCGTCGTTTATACAAACTTACACTGAATAAACTTTAAGTTTTATTTAATACGTCGAAAATACATAAACTTAAAGGAAATACATCATGAATGGAAATACATAAACTTAAAACATAATACGTAAACATAAACATCGAAAAGCTAAGCGTCGTAAAATTCTTCATCTGATCCATTGGACCTAGCTTCTTGAGCAGCTGCATCTTGTCTTATTTCTTCATCGGAATGTAACTCAATTTAACCCGCTTGCGCCTCTTCCTCGTAGATCTCCTCTTCAAAGTCTACGGCATTTTCAAGATTAGCTTTATCTTGCACTCACTTCATTGCGTCCAAGTGATCTTTCAAATGCATACACATCTCCAAAGAAGCCGGTGTAAGCCTTGTTATCCTGTTTGATAAAACCCTTCTACTTGTTGAAAAAGCGGATTTAGGAGCTACCGAAGTAGTTTGTACACTTAGTAAATCATGAGCCATTCGGGATAGAACGGGAAGCATTGTTTCCTTTGCTTTCCAAAACGCCAAAGTTTTCAACTTGTTCGGGCGGAATATGTGAGATAAAATCGGTTGTGATATATCTTTCATATTCACTGTTCGCGAAACGAACACTCTTTGACCGTTTGTTGGGATTCTCTCTTAACTTTTTTTGCAAAGCATGTATCGGATTCCCTCTAAATAACCTTGATGATGATGAAGAAGACTCACTCACAGTAGGAGGTGGGTTACCATATTTTTCAAAATAATATTCCCACAAACCTCTAAAAGAATTGGTAAAGGACTCTTTTGCATCGTCAGCAAATTTCGGGTTTTCCGTGAAACAAGCCAAATCAGTTACAATCGAGTCGATAAGCAACTCTAACCCCGCTTAAAATATAACATGGATTTAATGCGGCCGCACAAGTAATTAACGGTGGCAAAGTTTCAAAATATTTCAAAAGCTTATCGTTCATGCCGGAAACCATGCTTGTATAAACACCATAATTAAATTCAAATGCGAAAATACCTGAAGACATCAAATCGAGTACCAAATGAGCCATTCGATAATACACTCCCGAATTTTTTTTGTGGCGTTGTAAAAAACTTCAAGTAATTGGGTTAGTTTTTTAATAGTATCCCGATGTTCGACATTAAATGGAGCACACCTACCCTTTTCCGACAATTTGTCATGAAAATATTGTAAAGTCACCTTTTGTTTTAAACCATTTATGAACATAAGATAAGTGGAGTTCCATCTTGTTTCAATATCCTAATTAGGTGATAACCAAGGTTTCCTCGCATTTTCACACAATCGAATGTAGCTATTATATCTTTTAGCACCCTTTTTAAAAATATCATGAAACATTCTTGTTGAAAACGCTCCTAAACCATTTATGAACATAAGATAAGTGGAGTTCCATCAAGTTTCATTCGACTACAAAGATCATCATCTACACAAGTTTCAAGATGTCTCAACTACCATACTCCAACTACTTTCCTCACAAGTATCCTCAACAACAACAACAACACCTACAACAATATCCTCAACAACAATTTCAACAACCATCATCCGTTTATTTTCCTCAAGGTGCACAACCTCTTCCACCATAAATCCCTCAACCAAACCCTCGTCAACAATATCAGCATGCTAACTACTTCCACTATCAGTTTCCAGCTAAGTATGCTATGAATGTCACAACGCAAAAGGAACCTTCTTGGTTTGCAAAGATGTGTGAAGCTTTAAGCATCCAACAATCCATTCATGAAGCTGGATCCCTTGATAGACCTCCAATGCTCACTCCCGAAAACTATGATCAATGGGTGATATGGTTTTTTAGGTTTTGTGATCTCAAGAAACCACATGGTAAGTTTTTGAAGAAAGTCATCCTTGAAGGTCCTTTTCAAATACCTACTACAACAGTCCTCGGAGATCCAACTGTTGATCCATCAAGAGATGATGTTACCACCACTCTCAGAGTAGATTAACTCATTGCTGAACAACTACTTCACTTAGAAGCTGATGAACTTGCAATGCAATATATCCTTTTGGGTTTACCCAATCCGATTCTTCACAGTGTTGATGCTCAGAAAACTGCAAAAACTATGTGGCAACACATTCATCTTCTAATGGAAGGCACATAACTTAATCAAGAAGACATGGAATCAAAACTTTACTTATCCTATGAGAATTTCATGATTGAACCAGGGGAATCATCATTAGAGTCATATTATCATCAGTTCACATACATCATCAATGACCTGGACAGACACATCATCATTATGCCAAGGATTGCAATCAACACAAAGTTCCTAAGCTGTCTTGGTCCTGATTGGGAAAAGTATGTTACATTCATCCGTCAAGCTAAGAATCTTCATCAAGAAATGTACGGATTGTTGTATGACTACTTGAAGCACCATCAAAAGGAAGTAGACAAAGATAGAGTTCTCCGTAGAGTCAATGGAACTCCAACTCTACCGGATAATCAAACTCTTGCTTTGTACACTCAAGCTTGTTATCCTCAATTTCCAAATTTACCAACTGTCTTCACAAATCCACCACAACAATATGCTCAGATTACACCATATGATCCTTCACAGCAATCACAAGAAACTCAACTGGTTCCTTACAACAACAACACTGATTCAGCACTTTACAGTGAGACACCAAATGAGGATGCAGAAGCTTTCGATACGTTGAATCAAGGATTTTTGTTAATTGCTAGAGCCTTCAGGAGATTTGATAACAAATCCAACAATCGTATTCGTACATCACCTAACACAAGGAATCAAGCAGTTGTTAACAATGGAAGGGTTGAGGTTCAGAATCGTGGAAATGGTTGTCAGATGGGTAGTGGTCAAGGATTTAATGCTAATGGAAGGAATAACATGGGTGCTCCACAACAACGGGTTCAAATATTTGACCAGGGAAGTGTTTAGACTGGGAATAATGGTCTTCGATGCTACAACTGCAACGAAAAGGGTCATCTGGCGAATGCTTGCCCAAATCCGAGAACAAGAGGCAGCGCTTATCATAAGGAGGCTTTACTCTTGGATCTCAAGGATAAAGCTGGTGGAACACTTACCAACAAAGAACAGAGCTTTATGGCTAATGCAGAATCTGATGATGACATGGAGGACTTGCAAGCTAACGCAGCTGTAATGTTGATGGCCAACATGCCAGAGCTCCACATGAGTGACACAGGCCCAGTCTATGACACTGATGGCTTGTCTCAGGTACCAAATCCTAACATATGTCTTATACATGATCTGATATCTCCGCCTGCATCTGCATCCGACGAGGAACACAATGTTCAACATGAGCCTTATACATCTCATCACGAAGATAATCAAATGGATCTCGTAGTTACATTTGACGATCAAGATGACCTTATGGTTAATATTGATAATCAAGTAGACTCCGTGATTATATTTGAGGATCTAAATAATGATTATGTTGAGACTCAAGTTGAACAAAATGAGCCTTTGTCTAATCCAGATCCCGGGCTCATGACCTTATTTCAGACCACCCAATCTCAATTAGAGAAGTGCAATGAGATTAATAAGAATCTTTGATAACATCAAATAGTCTTGAGTATTAAGTGTCAATTTCCCCCGATAATGCTCGTTATTTATATCATTTATATGGATTTACGCTTGTTTTCCATTGTTTTCCACTTTCAGGTAAATTACGAGCATTGGAGCTAAAGAGACGTGGAAATGGAAATATATCTAAAGATTTATCACAGTATGCTATTTTGAAGAAGTTATGGCGTAACTCATCTCTCACATTACGCCGTAACTATTGCGTGACTCAGTATGCCAACTTATTAGAAGGTTACGGTGTAACTCCTTCCAGAGGTTATGACGAAACTACATTAGGTCAAAAGAGGTTCCACGCCGCTGATACTTACGCCGTAACTGCTGCATCACTTACGACGTAACCGAGTTTATTGAACACTACGGCGTAACCACTCATTAGGTTACGCCGTAACCAGCATATCTAGTGCATTTTATGAAGAAATAGAAGGTTACGGCGTAACTCCTATATTGGTTACGTCGAACCAGATCTGGCCTATAAATACCTCACGAATTCCAGCATTTCTAATCATCCCATTCCACACACAACACTCTGAGAACGTGGGAAAAAGGTTAAGGCAGGTCTAGAGGAGCATACGGAGCTGTTTCCAAGGGAGAAGTCACTCCATTACGATAAGCATTAGCGTTTTATATTTCTTTACTTTAAATTCATGTATTTCGTACCTTTGAATATTAAATTGATTTGCATGATTAATATGAGCGGCTAAGCACCTTTTGGTGCTAGCCTAGTTATGATTCCTTAACTGTTTTGTTTGCGTTTACCTTTACTTCCGTACAATTATTTCTAAGTGTATGCATGCATAGTTCATTGGTAGCCACCCTTGGTTCGGTAGTCTTGAATGGCGGTAGAGGCCAATTGCCTAGGAGATATGACCAATGAATTTAGGTGAGCGGATCGAGACGGGAAGGGTAAGATATGACCAACTGACGACCCTTTCTACTTGTGCGATTTGACCAACTGATCACCTATCGCTTGGATGAACTTAAGAATTGGGGGTGTAGTGTCTAAGTTCCTAACGGCCGGGCACTCACTATTATGAATCTAGCATGTAGCGGTACTTAATGACTTAGCTTAGGGGACCAGGAACAACAGGACTTATGACGGTGCACCTGATTTCTCCTGTGGTGGTATCTTTGCCGATAGGTTGCTGATAATTGACCAAATGTTGTCCCCTCGACTCAATTTGACCCCACCAAGTAATTGGAAGTAAGTAGACGACATAACTAGCTAGGATGATTAACTAGGTTAGCACCACCGCTTCTCTATTGATTCTCTTTACCATTTATCTGCTTTCATTTACTTTATTCTGCATTAGTAGTTTAATTAATTAAATCCCTATCAAAACCATATTATTCTGTGACACTAGACTTAGTAATAATCCAACACACATAGCTTTTGGGGACTACTTCTGGCTTTACCATTTACTATACTACACACACCGGGTACACGCCTCCTTAGTACACTAGTGGTAGACCATAGGTATTGCAGACACTATAAATTTAAGACCTGGTCAAGAAACCTGCATCAAGTTTTTAGCGCCACGCTGGGAGTTATATTAGGATTGATATTAAGTCTTTAATTTCGTTTTAAACTTTTCTTACGATCATATTTCAAGTTTTCAGATACCATGGAAGCTGTTAACATCGATGACCTCACTCTTGAGGAATATTTAGCGTTGACAAGAGAAGAACAAGGACCAGGGATTGTTAGGCCAGCTATCGCAGATGATGCCCAATTCGAAATCAAACCTCAATTCATGAGAGAATTGCGTGCAAATCCCTTCTCTGGAAGCATCACCGATGATGCCCATGAACATGTAGACAATGTAGAATACATTGTTAGCCTATTCAAGATTCCTAGAGTCTCACACGATGCTATAATGTTACGAGTATTCCCTATTTCTCTTACGAGAGCTGCAAAAAGATAGGTTGATCGATTACCTGCTGGGACTGTCAACACTTGGCCTATCTTAAAAAAGTATTTCATTCAGAGATACTGTCCTCCATCAAAGACGGCTAAGCAATTGGAAGAAATTCATAACTTCAAGCAAGAGGGTGATGAAACGTTATACCAAACTTGGGAGAGGTATAACGAATTGTTATACAAATTCCCTACTCATGATCTCAACAACCAACAAAAGGTGAATGTCTTCTACAAGGGACTGAACGCTCATCGCATAAATGATTGATTCTCAAGGGCCTATTCTAGTATGACACCCACTCGGCTTTAGAAACTATTCAAAAATGGCAGCACTAATCACTCACAAATGGCACAATGGAGGAAGAAACCAAGCAAGAATGATGATATGGAAGGCCTTGCAGGAATAAACAACAAATTAGAAAGCCTTGGAAGAGAAATGAAGAAGCTCAAGGAAAATGTGCATTCCATTAAAGTTTAGCGGAACGGGACTCCACATTCTAAAGAATGTTCCTCCAACGAAGAAGTTAAAAGGATCGGAGAAGTTAACTATGGAAGAGAATTCCCTTTCAACAGCTACAATAATAACGGACCCAGATATCGAGAAAAATCCCCTGAGTACTACGCGAGAATCAACAATAATCCTCCTAAACCTAGCCTTGAGGAAATAATGCACCGGCACATCGAAGAATTTACATAAAAGGGAGATAGACTCAAGGAGTGGATGGTAAAAGTAAAGGAGGACACCAATATGAACCTACGTAACCAAGATGCTGTGATTAAGAACCTCGAGACACAAATTGGGCAATTGGCTAAAAACCTTGAAACAAGTAATGCTAAAGCCATTGCATGCAAGGCCATATTTTGCCAAGATAAAGCAAAGAAAGAGCGCATCCTCTATCACAAATGATCTTTCCGGATTAACTACCTAAGAGAGGATGATAAATCGAAGACGACGAGGTCCTCGCCAAGCCAACTTCCCTAAAACAAATGAATACCATGAAAGTTTTCTCCCATGCATTATTGGTAATATAAAGATTCCCGATTAGTGATTTAGGGGGTGGGTAAACCTTATCTCTACCACTTTATTTGAAAAATCAAACTTACCAATTTAAAAGAAACAACTATTATGATTGAAATGGCTGATTCTTCTAAGGTCGCACGAGGGGAATTGTGAACAATGTGCTTTTAAAAATTGGAAAATTTTTCTTTCCTACCGATTTTGTGGTTATTGACATGGGAAAGCGGGAGGCTTACAACTTAATTGTTGGAATACCTTTTCTGGCCACTTGTAGGGCTCAGATTTAGGTTTTTGAAAAACAAATCTCTTTGGGAACTGAAAATGAACGATTAACTTTTAGTATGAAAGAGCATTTAAAACCAAAAATTGAAATCTCTAATAACATTGACGTTGTTAATGTTCAATCGTTGGATCCCACTCTACACTCTAATCCTATTACTAATGATAGTAGTGAGAATATTGATAATTGTAAGCAGAAACAGGATGAAGTTGTCCAAAGCAATGAGGAAACTCCGGATCCAGACAAACATTTTTTCAACTCGATGTCAACTAAAGATAGCTTAATCAAGAATAACATGGCCACCGCTTACTCATCCTCAAAAATGTGAAAGAAAGGCTACAATGAATGGACCAAATGTCAGGTTAGGGCTGAATTGATCAAATGTTAGCACAATTGGAAAAAAAATAAAGCAATTGGAAGTAAGTAGTATCTGTATCACAACTAGCTAAGATGATTCACTCAGGTTACACAATAGACTTACCTCTATTAATTTCATCATTACCATTTATCTCCGCTTATCACTTTTATTCTCGCATTAGTAGTTTAATTAATTAAATCCCTATCGAAATCATTATTATTTTGTGACACTAGACTTAGTAATAATCCAACACACATAGCTCTTGGGACGACTCCCGCTTTACCATTTACTACACTACACACGACCGGGTACATCTTTCGCTAGTGCACCAGTATGTACCATAGGTATTAAGTAGACACTATAAATTTAAGACTGTCAAGAAACTCCTGATCAATCTTCATGCTAAGATTTTGCATTCGCTAACTGGTTGATAATGAATGCTATAAGTTACAACTCAAAAATTTGGAACAAAAAGCGGGTGAATAGTTTTGAAGTTGCTTTTTTCAAAATCATACAAAATGAAAAATCTTTGGAAATACAGATACGTGATCTAGTTGAATCCAAGAATGAATTGCTTTCTCAAATAGAACAACAAAAATTTGATCATCAACAACTAATTAACGCTTCCATTTCGAAACTCAAAAGCCAAGTCTCAATTGTTAACATGTCAAAAAGCTTTTTGAGTACAAAAACATTCAAGGAAACTAGTTGATATGTATCTTGATGAAATTTTCGATTTACAAATCAAAATCAAAGAGTTTCAAATGTTGTTATAAAACATGGTGAGTTAATAACAACATTCGAAAGTTTACTTTGCTAAATTCGATGGATATGGGCCAATTCTCTGCGACATAAACTACGTTTCCCATAGAGCATTCAAACCAAATCCTCGTTGTACAAAGGCGTAACATAGAATTGATGATTCCATTATGAGTGCTGTTGAATATAATCGTGAAGAGGAATTCGATACAGAAGACGAGAGTCGATTGAAAATGGAAAAAGTTGAATATAACAAACCATTTGATTATTCAAAAATGACTTTTGTCAAACAATAGGATAATACAAATACATCGTGGGTTATCACACCAATTCCTGAGTCCTCTTCTAATGTTGTTCCCATACAACAAGTTACACAAATAAATGGTCCTTTACCTTCTTTGAGTAAAATCACACCATCACCCGAAAGATGTCAAACTCTTAAATATTTTGTGTTAGGAATTGGAAATTCTATTGTGAAGCATCGGTCACCCCAAATATAATCTAGCTTAAGTTAGCTCGTAGACATATCGTTTATTACGTTATTTGTTAGTTAGTTATTAGCGTATTTTAGTCTAGTGCAAAACCGTGGAGGAAGGACGGGTCTTTACCCATTGTATGCCTGATCCACAGCCCGTTGGAGGGCGTATTACTATGATAAATAGCCCTCTCCCCTCAAGGGAGAGGGTTGGATGTTCATTGAGGAATCTAACCTTTCATTTGTTTTATCTCTCTAGAACACTCCACTTTCTCTCTCTAAAACCATATAGTCATACGCCCATATTTGTCATGGTTTGAAGTGTTTATGAAATCCAATATGATACAAATGGTATCAAGAGCCATGGTTTGATCATCTCTCTTACATGTTCTTGTATTTCTAGTGGTTTTATATGATTTTTGGGTTTGAAAAAGTTTAGTGGTATTTGCATCATTTGGACTATTTCTAGTGTTAAAGTTTGGATTTTGATTGTACTTTTGTGTTTAGAATCATTATAACTGCTTAGGTTTTGATTTGGAAGGCTTGAATCAGTGTGGTTGGGTTGTTTTTGGATTGAAAAGTGGTGTTTTTGAACATCTCTACCTAGCAACTTGTGTCACGGACTAGATTTCTTCTAGCTTACTTGTCTCTCTACGATTCTTCAAATGACTTGTCTTTCTTTGTTGTGGAAGCGACTTGACCACTAGCGATTTGTCTTTTGAGAGAGAAAGCAACAAATAGTACAAAGTAGTGGTCGCACTATTTTGGCCAGCGACTTGTCATCGTAGCGACTTGTCTCTACATTCTTCAGCGACTTGCCTTTGTTGTGGGAAGCGACTTGAGCACTAGCGATTTGTCTCTTGAGACAAAACGACAAAAGGACAAAGTAGTCGTCGTACTATTTTGTCTAGTGAGTTGTCCCTAGCGACTTGCCCACCTAGCGAGTTGTGACTTTAGCGACTTGTGCATCTAGCGATTTGTCTCTAGCGATTTGTACTTATAGCGATTTGTGTCTCACAAGCAATGTCTCTCTAGAGACTTGAATTCCTAGCGACTTGTGTGTGAAGCGACTTGTCTTCAAGGTATTTAGCGACTTGGTGAATTAATGCAAGTGATTTGTGCCTAATATCCATCAACAAAATGTCTTACACCACTGACCCTTTAATCTCCAAAGTGCTCGAACTCTATGATACCACTCAAAGACAAAAAAACCTGCTTGCTACTTAGAAAGTTTAACCATGATTGATTCAAAGAAATTATGATCAAAACACTTCACATTCTGAGTCAAATAACAAAGAGTCACACTTGTTAATGATACATGATGCAAAGCAAATGGAATGCAGCATTGAGCCCTACCAACAACTTCATCTGCACCTCATACAGCTGTTATCCACAACTGGGGATAGAACATGTAGTGCTCTTCCACCAGACTTACCTACATTGACAAGAACCTTGTCACGAACTTAGAGCAACCGAAGCTTCAAATTACCAAAAGGAAGGTATTAAAGGATGATTCCAATGTCGCACTTCGTAATCCACAACCAATTTCAGCCATTCATCAATGGGAATATTCCACTCTCGATCAACACGTGATGGAATTTCTTTCAAGAAACATACTGGAACGGAAATTCATGAGTTCATCAATAAATTTATCCAACTTATGGATAATGTGGAAAAGTACATTAAGGAAGTAGCCAAGAGGATGATAATTTGAATAAGTGCGTGAAATTAAGTGAAATTTGTGATAAGCTCGGTAATGTTTTAGTTGAAAGGTCGGGTGATGCGAATGCGAATATCATATACAACAAAGGATGATGAAACCGCTGACGAATACAGGCTCAGAGTCGATGAGCTTGAAACAGCCTGCAGTAGTCGGTGACTCTTGTTATGCATGATGTGAATGCGATATCGGACCAACAAATGAACATGTGTCATGTGATGAGGTACCCTTAACTAATCAATATAATGCATCTAATGTACCTAAACAAAATGATCCTAATTCTGAACATGATGTTGATAAATGTTTCTGGTTGAGACTGTCTAGAATCCTAAAACAAATGAAATGGTTGAAAAAAGGGTTTTTGATGAACTTTCAAACAAATACTCAATCCTTGAAAAACATTGTATTTCCTTAGAAATTGCAATACAACAAAGAGAAGAAAGTTTTCTTGCTACAAAACCTTGCATAATTCCCAGAATTTCGAGAATTTTTTGAAATTAACCGTTAAAACCCAGATTAGGACAAAGACTTAACCATATGCAATCTAAAAATACAACTCTCAGATCTGCATAAGAAATGTAATATAGGGATGAACAATCTTAACTATGAGGTAAGTGATCCGATTAAATCTAGGAATGATGAATTGGCTTTATGCGTGACCAAGCTATTAAGGGAAAATGAGTCCTTGAGGAAGAACTTATTAGAGAACAATGCCAAGCTGTTAGATCAAACTAACTCCTTGTTGGCAGACATTGATGCCCTCAAAGCCCAAATTCAGGATAAGAGCTTCACCATTGTTGCCTTAAAAAATAAGCTTAGGAAAACTATTGGAAATAGGGTGAACACTAAGTTTGCAAAACCATCGACCTTGGGTAAGCCAATTGTACTTAATAATAAAGAAGGAGCTGTAAAACAGAAAGATTTAAACCATCGAAATCTAAGCTTGCCTCCCAAGTTGATGAGAATATAGTTTTGTCAAAACCAGTCACTTCACTAATTTATTCCGATATGATGAATAACAACCCCCAGCTTAATGTTCGAAGCTCTAAGATAAGGAATATAAGGAGATCATCTAGTTCATATAAGAAGCAACAAATGGTGACCAATCCCTAAGAAACAAACTAATTGCAAAAGGACCAATGTTCAGAATAGGGAAATGGCTACATCTAACTCATGCAGTTGTTTTAAGGATTCCTACCGGTATATTATTTAAGTTCACAGGATCCAAACGGACTTACTTACCTAGATCTTGTCTTAAGTGGATACCCAGGTAAAATCTTCAAGAATGTTGGACTTAAAGGGATTTCTATTAATGATACTCCTAGACCACATGTATAACATCCAAAATGAGGATACACCTGTCACTAACCCATCTATTTGCAATACTACATGTGCTATTAGTGCAAAGTGTCCTCGGTCTTTTCGGTACAATGCTCAATTCAATCATGAACATCATGACCGTTTCCAACAAAATGAAGATCGCCACAGGAATTGTAGCTTGTCAGAATTGATGTACCTCGTACTTTAACTCCTGTTCGACTTGACTCAGGACTCGGTCTCATTAATCCATGTACAAATTAGTCTACATTTTTTTTAATTTAAATTAAATCAATGTTCAAAATTAAATTTTTACCCAAAATCTAATAAAAGGTGTATCTCTTGTTATCGATAACATCTACGGTCCTAGAAATGTCATTCAATAATGATACGGGTCCTTAGATGAAGTTCGAACAGAAGATATACTCTATTTTAAAACGAGTGGTTGTATTTCAATCAATGTTCACTCACTCTTAATTCGTGACATTGATTGAAGGGGAGAATTTTTCAACTTGTCTCTGCATGATTGTTTGATGTATGTTATGTGCTTTCTAGTTTGCTGATGCATGTTTCTTTACGTGGAATGACTATGTCATGGTTCTTTATGTACATTGTGCTAGATGGCTTATCCATGTTATGTCTTATATGGTACTTGTCATATTCTTTACATGAATGTCACTTATCCACCGTATCTGCATGCAATTTGTTATGTACAAGGATCAAATGTGTCATTTATTAATACTTGAGAATGGTACTTTAGCTATAGCGACTTGCCTCAATCAGGTTAGCAATTTGTCTCACAAATTTGTACTAGCGATTTGTCTCATTTAGCTATAGCGACTTGCCTTGCGTATCATTACTTTCTAGCGATTTGTCTCAATTTGATAAGGTATAAGGATTGATTGTGTAAATCCGTGATACTTGAGAATAGTACTTAGGCGGTAGCGACTTGTCATAATTATCATTCTTTCAAAAATCTCAATTATTTCTCTCTCTCTAACGTGACCCTCGTCATAGCGATTTGAAGTGGTAGGTTTCTTTTTAAAGTTTTGTTTCGAATCCTCCATGCCCAATGCCTTCTCTAATACACCTCTTTTAACAGATTCCACCGATTGTCTCATCCGCGACTATCAATTCCATTCTAGGTTAGTTTGTAGTTTTTAATGGGGGTGCGTAATATTGATTAGGTTGTATTTAGGGTTCACTGGACTTGATGGTGCATTTGTGTGTTTAAATGGTCGTCCTTGTGCGTATTTTTGTAAGATTTTTTTGAGATTGTTGGGTTGATGTTACATGTTTATGGTTATGCTTGTGTCGTGGTTGTATTTGATCGTTGTAGTGATTTGGTTGTGCATTTGTCATGGTTGTATTTGATTTTTGGGTTGATGTTATATGTTTATGTCAACACACGCTCTTGATGGCGACTTGTCGTAACAATAGGTTGTTCTTGGCAGCGACTTGGTATATACTTTCTTGATGGAGAGTTGTCAAGTTGTTGTATATCTCTGATAGTGATTTGTTATACAATTGGGTGATATCGTAGCCACCGCTTGGTGGTAGCGACTTATCCTTGTTTTTTAAAAAAGCGACTTGTCTTGACAAGTTGTATGAAGCGACTTGCTAAAACATTTTCACAAAGGCGATTTGTCACTGGTTTTACTTGAAGCGATTTGTTTTGACAAGTTGATTAAAGCGACTTGCTATAACATTTTCATGAAAGCGACTTGTCTCTGGTTTTATTTGAAGCGATTTGTCTTGACAAATTGATCAAAGCGACTTGCTATAACACTTTTATAAAAGCGACTTGTCTCTGGTTTCTCTTGAAGCGACTTGTCTTGTCTCTGGTTTCTCTTGAAGCGACTTGTCTCATGAAATCCTAATTAAATCGATTTGTCTCTTTTGAACTATTAAAGCAATTTGTTTTTAACAATTAAGCATAAGCAACTTGTCTCTAGAAAACCTTGTCAAAGTGAATTTGTTACTCTGAGAATTACTAAAGCAACTTAACCTATTTTATGAGTATATCAATCTGCTTCCAGTTAATCTGTCATGTATGCTACTCATTGTGATTATGTCATGAGGTTGCATTAAGGTTGATTAGCTAACCATGTCTAACCTAACATGCTCTCGAATACTGTTGTTGTATGTGTGATTCTACATAATTTCAATGGTAGACACAACGTCTTCCGAGAATCTTGCTACTTCTACTCTACCCACAGTTCTTACAGACAAGGAAATTCTTCCAGAAGATAAATGGGTTGAGATAGGCAAAAGCAACTGCTATGTGGACATGGATATAACACAACCGAATCCAATCTTCAGGATTGCCATTGATATTCTGAAAAACACTAACTTCTTTAGTGCCTTGACCAAGCAATGCACGATCCCTTCATCTACTACAACATTTGGGCAACAACCATCAGACCAACTATGAAGCCCCCACAGAAGACTCTCTCTTCTTCACATCAATGTGATATGGGGAAGCTTTATGAAGTGGTTTTGTGAAAAGAAGGAATTTCGCAATCAATTCAAAGATCTTGAAGGACCAGCATTTGAAATCACAAATTCTTCCACTCGACTCCAAATACCTTCAATACCGATGGAAGAATGCCATAAAATCCGAGTGATCAAGTTGAGCATATCACTGCTTCTAATGTGAACAACACTCTTCCTTCCTGCAGAACTCGATAAGGACTATTCAAAGGTGAGTTCTTTTTCAACCACGCACTGGATTATCTATGTATCGAATCACGTAAAGAAGACCAAGATTTTATTGATTTTAAGATGAAAGTTGTAACTTACATAGATCGGTCTTGAAACATATGGTAACGGATCAAT